>CAVNZG010001373.1:0-59388 GCA_963693315.1 Diogma glabrata
TTATGATAACAGGTGGTCTGTTACTTTGCAGTTCATAAGATTGGTGAACTTTAATCACTATTTGCAAGTAATTGATAATATTGATATCCTGTAATGAAATCGATTTTAAAGAAAAAAAGAAATAATAATGCGGTGAGACTTTCTTCCAAATTTTGGGTTGCGAGCATCTCGTGGCCCCCCTGTAATGAAATCGATTTTAAAGAAAAAAAGAAATAATAATGCGGTGAGACTTTCTTCCAAATTTTGGGTTGCGAGCATCTCGTGGATCATTCGTACTACCATTAATGATAGTACAGTGGAGCCACGAGAGGTAATCTCAGGATCCTCTGAGTTCACCTCTCGTGGCGTTTCAAAAAGAAAGAATCTCTTCCTTCTATAAATTATTTATTCAAAAAAAAATAAATTATTTCCTTAATTCACAAAAAAGAAACAAACATAATTAACATTCTGGTGAAGGAGCGGAATCGTGACATTCATACCCGTTCCCCAAATGCAAGATACATGTATAAGAGGGTGGAGATTCTGTGGTTAAGAAAAATGCTTGGGGATTTGCACTCCAATACAAATTATCCTTTACTATATTATTGATTGAACTATTATTATTTCTATTTACAAAAGAAAACCAAAACTTAAGTAACTAATTATTAATTCTAGTTGTTGTGGTGTGGTATTATGGTTGCGAAAACAGAAGTTGGAGTTGATTGTAATAAGGCATCAGTTGATTTATGTATTTCAGTCCGCTTTGTTTGCTCCAGTTGTGACAAATTTCACGGTCTCTGTCGAATCAGGTATTGAGGATCAGAAGATTGACTTGATTGTACTACAGCCGGAATTTATGGATGGTAGAGGTGGGAGTTTTTGTCGATGTATTGGCATATTATTATTTACTGGAGATAAGATGGTTGCGGCAACGATGAATGTAAACGGTACTGTCGGTGGAGACAGTAAAGATTGTATAGTTGGTAGTTTTGAAACATCAACATCCTGATTATTTAAAGACGGTTCTGCTGATAGAGCTACTGTGACGGTAGCTTTCTTTTTAATAATAGTATAGTTGTTGTACTGTAATTTGTGTTATTCCATGCGAGTGTTTTATTCCGACGAACAATTTTTTATCATCATTTCTTTCGTTAGTACTTATAAAAAACTTATTTACAATATTTTCGGTTTTACTAATATTTACCTACACTTCAGAAATATTTGTTGCAGTGTTGGTTATTATGGAAGAAATTGGCACATTTTGATAAATATTTTTGTCTATAACATTACCAATATTACGAGCATTATTAGAATACAATCTATTATTATTAACGACATTACTACTTAAATTACTGGTACTATTATTATTTAGATTATTAGTTTTCAACACACCAGCTACAGCAGGTCCTTTCACATTCATGCTCGTGACCATCGACTATGGAACTTGAATAGCTTTATTTATGTTATGATTTATATTCACAGACACATTTCTATCCATAGTGTTTTGAGGACATTGGTGCTTAGACCTTTCTTCATTATTAGTATCAGTTGAAACCGTCTGACTTATATAATTTGTGGGTGTTGTATGAAAACATATGACGTTGATGCATATACAGTTTGGTTTTGCGACATCGTTGAAGTAAAAGTAGCCACATTTGGATTAAATATGTGATGATGTTGTTGTGGAGTTTGATATTGTGGTCGATGCAGAAGTGTAACTTAATGGCTAACTTCATGTTGGATATAATCGTCTTGATGTGGATATGCAATTTCCATCTGATGATCTTCTTGATAATCTATTCCCATATGCGGGTGCCACATAGGTTGAATGATAACACCACTAGCTTTTCGATCTATCTGAAGTATTTTCCTCACTCTTACCATCCTTCCATTTCAGCCACCACAGATGCCAACTTCAACGAAACTGACGGTATAAATCAATCCAATAAACGAAATGTGTATATATTCTGGCCTTCTAACTGTAATCGTATTTTCGCGAAGAGTAACCGTTGCTGTCACAACTACCAACTACCCGATGTGAAGCGTACTTTATTTTTTTTTTTTTTTTTTATATGTTGTGTGTTTTTTTTTCTTTTATTTTTGTTATTTATATTTTCCTGTTTTTTTTTTCTTGATTGTTTTTTTTTTTTTTTTATATTTATTGATTTATCTTTATTACCATTTGATTTATTTTTTTGGTACTCTATTTTTTTATTCTTTTTCTTTTTGGGTTTTTGTTTTTGTTTTTTTTTCTTTTTTTTTTTTTTTTTTTTTTATTACCTTTTTTCAATTTAGTAAATTATCGTATACTTAACATGAGGTTTAAACTTAAACTTAGTGAACTAGGTTTGAAAACTTCGTAAACTTAAATTAGTAAAAAAAATTAGAAAATAAAATATAACAATTAGATTAGAATATATAAATATCTAAATACACAACACCGCCCATCCTTCCCAACCACAAAGTTAAAGATAATAAAGTTTGGTATCGGGGAAATGCATACAAATGTCACGACCTCGCTCCCGCCTGCAGTATATGTCTGTGTTGACAGGTCCCATCCAATTCAACCCGAAAAAAAAACAAATATGCCAATAAAAAAACCTAGATCTGAGACTTTCTTCCAACCATCCCAATCATGAACACTCCGCGAATCCACTGCACCACCACCAATGGCAGCACAATCGATCCACCCCACTGGTCAACATAGAACAAAAAAATCAAAAGAAGACCTACATTACTTGCCACAATTTTTAGAAAAATCATCCAAAACGATTTCACCAAAATCATAACATTTTTATTAACTGAGGTGATCAATCAAACGAAAGGCTTTTCGCTAAAAACAATCGATTGCAATTTGTTTTTCCAAACTACAAGATGTTAAAACAGTAGAAATTGATAAAGAAATTTTGATCAAATTAAACTCACACGATTTTCAACTATTATTCAAAAGTTTAAATTTCGAATAAAATTATCATCAATTATACAACCAATTTGTGAAAAATGAAAATTGCAAAATTGAAATCAATGTCGAGGAAATAAAAAAATAAAAAAAATATTGCTATGGATGAAAATTGGTTTTATGAACGGTTAAAGATTTACTGCAAGGAAGACAGTAAATTACCGCAGAATAATATTGTTTTAATGTTAAATGAACTAAAATCTGAAAGTAAACTAAACATAGTTATCGATTCTCTGCATTTTGATAAAAATATGTTCGCCTCTATTATAAATACATCTTTTGAGCTTATGGTGAATTGTTTTAAAGCTGATTGCATACAATATAACCCTCATGTAAATTATTTGAAAATTTCCATTATTTTTAAAATAACACTAAACGTTATACAAAAAGAAATGGAAAATTTTCTTAAAGAATTTTCACAGAGCCATTTAGAAATATTTAAAAGTGAGGATTTTCTTAGATGTCATAAAATTATTAAAAATGCTGTTACAAATCTTTTTAAAAAATTTAGAAGATTTTGAAGAAAATTGTTTGATATTTATTGAAAAAAAATTCGTTGAAAAACTTATAAACGAAAATTTATTAAAACTAAATTATTATCATATACTTCTGCGATTTACTGATATTTCGTTTAGTTATGCTAGCTATTTAATAGAAGAGACAGACCGAAATGTCAATGAATTAATTGAGACTATAAACTGCAATGATTTGATTTATACCCAAAAGTTGTATGGGATGAACTAAACAATGATGAAAAGTATGATGAAACTACTACAAATGCTGTTAATGTTGTATTTGAGTTTATGAAAACAAAACTGAACGATATAAATTTTTGGCGAACCTATAAAACTCTAAAAATATGAGATTATACTTAAGAACAGTTTTTATAGCAAAATACAATCAATTATCCAGTTCCAAGATGTTAGGGACGTATATCCTTCGAATGATATATGCCCGTTTTATCAGATTGCCAGTCCTTTAGTTCGTACGATGAGTTTCCCACGCTTTTGATGACCACTGCTTTAACAAACTTTGGCGCAAGTTTAGCAATAAATTTGTTTGCTGAATCACTCAGCACGAAGTTTCGACGATACACTTCCGTCCCAATGGCATATTTTTCTGGTCGTGACCGTAGGTTGTACCTTCGAGCATTACGTTCAAACGCTTCGGCAGTCAATTGCTTTATTCTGCTCCGAATTTTACTTAGTTCATCCGGCCGTTCTAGTGTCTCCCCTGGTTCCTCCAATGAATTAACTCGTCTCAGCAATTCATAGTCGGATCCATGGAGTATCATTGGCTGGCCAAAGGCTGCGAAATAAGGAGAACAACCTATGGTCTGATGTAAAGCACTGCGAAGGGCACAGGCAATCTCACTAAGATGTTTATCCCTCCTATCATGGTCGTTAACCAGGTACGCACGAATGACAGCCAGTACATTCCGGTTGACACGTTCGCTCGCGTTAGCTTGTGGTGCATACACGGGAACAAAAGTATGGTTCACCCCCCACTTCACCAACAACCCTTCGAACGTCTTGGATTTGAATTGAGAGCCATTGTCAGAGACAACGACCTCGTGTTACACCAAAAATTATAAAAATATATTTTATATTTTAAAATTACTAAATAATATTTAATTCAGAATTTATATTGACTTCCATTATACAGTCATTAAACTATACGTTCCGTGTTATTGGGAGGATCCCTTTACAATGAGGTTATATGCAACATCATCATATTGGTTTATCCATCTACCAATAATTTTGTTTGGTTTGATACCCTTCATTCAAACAGTTGATTCGAACATTCAACCGAGTCAGATGCCTATTGTCAAGACATCATTAGGGGCTGCAGCTATACCTGTTGAACCTGTTTATGCCCCTGAGGCAATATGGAGGATAGTATTAAGAACTGATTTGCCATGCTTGGAGAAAATGTTGGATCCGAATCAGGCTTATGGTGTCAAGGACATATTGCATTTAGTTCACAAAGGATTAATGGCTCAACGTGATAGGTTACGACTTAATAAAGAGTCGCGTGTAGTTTACACCTTGCTGAACCATAGATACAAGTTGTTAATTAGCAGATTTCGACGATTAATCAATATCAAACTACCACATGTTTATTTATTTTTTTATTTATTTATTTATTTCAATTTAAGTACTAGCAAACGGAAATATTTCCAATAACATGCTAGTTATAAAAGTAATACAAATTAAAGACAATATTTAAAAAATAGTATAAAAAATTACAATAAAAAGTTTAAATTTAAAAGTAATACAAATTAAAGACAATATTTAAAAATAATATAAAAAATTACAATAAAAAGTTTAAATTTAGTTTATAAAAAGATAATTTTAATGTAATAAACCAAGAATGTGTAACACAAGATAAAATAAATAATATTAGAATTTAAAATATATAAGAAAATAATATTAATTTAATTTAATTTAACAATTTGTAAAAGGCTTCTTTTAAACTGGACTAAGTTGGAGCAAAACAAATTGATTTGATTGAATTTAACGTTGTGGCTGTACTGTAATCTAATCAACGGTGAATGAACTCTTAGATTAGTTAGAAAAGTATTATAATACAGAGTGTACGAATGCCTAGTATTATAACAAGGTGTGGTATTCAAACGAATTAGACTAGCCAAATCTGATTCAATACTATGGTTAAGAATTTTATAAAGGGTTGTTTGATCAGCAATAGTACGTCTTTGTTCCAATGATAATATATTATATCGTTTTAATCTATCTTTGTATGGTTGATATGGGAAGCTTAATTTAAAGTTCAGAAATCTAGTAAACTTCCTTTGAACCCTCTCAATATGATCAATATGAGTTTGATATTTTGGATTCCAGACCGGCGAGATATATTCTAATGAAGAACGAACTATTGAATTAAAAATTGTAATAAGTGTTTTAGACGAACGAAAATTTGAACACACTCGCATAACAAAACCAAGCATTTTGAAAGCTTTGTTAACAATGTCTTGAATATGTATATTAAATTTTAATTTGTTATCCATAATAATGCCTAAATCACGAATACTATCTTTTTCGCATAGAGTTAAATTGTTAATATTATAAATAAATTGTAATTGAAAAGATCTAGGCTTAAGCTTAAAGGTAAAACATTTATTAATGTTGAGATATAGATCGTTACTTTTGCACCACTCATATATTTTATTAAGATTATTTTGAAGCGCTATACAGTCAGCTATGGATTTGATTGATTTAAATATTTTCAAATCATCAGCAAAAAGGAGTGCTTTGCAATCCAAGCGTAAGCAAATATCATTAATAAACAAAATAAACAATAAAGGCCCCAAGATTGAACCTTGTGGTACACCCGAATGAGGACAGAAAGAAAATGATTCATAGTCATTAATGCATACAAATTGAGATCTTTGTTTTAGATAAGATTCAACCCACCTGATAAATTTTAGATTCAGACCGAAATTACGTAATTTTTGAAGGAGAATATTATGGTTAACTTTATCAAAGGCCTTTGAAAAATCCATATATATGACATCAACACCAGCGCCAGAGTCAAGCGATTCATAAATATATTCCGTATAGTTAAGCATATTAGTAAGAGTTGACCTACTCTTAAAAAACCCGTGTTGGTTTTTAATAATATTAATATTAGTAAAGTCAAACAGTTTGTTGTGAACAATTCTTTCGAAAATTTTGCTGAAACAATTCAATGTTGCAATTGGTCTATAATTTTCTACATCAGTACTGTCACCAGTTTTCAAAATTGGAATGATTTTAGCTATTTTCCATCTAATAGGAAAAACATTATTTTCAAAAGACTTATTAAATAGAATGGTTAATGGCTGACAGATCAATGCAGAAGTGTTTTTTAAGAAAATAGGAGGAATTAGATCAGCTCCAAAACCTTTATTTAGATCAAGTTTATTTAATACCGCTAGTACTTCTTCTTCCGTTACAGAAAATAAAGAATCTTCCAAAGAGATATCACTTATTGCAAATGTTGGTGTGGAATTAAGATGGGTACTGGTGTACACAGATTGAAAATAAGTCGCAAAAAGATCACAAATTCCTTTGGTTGAACTTTCTATATTGTTTTTAAAACGCATTGATGCTGGGATAGCATTAGTTTTTTTTAATTTTTTTGTAAAAGACCAAAACTTTTTAGGATCTGACGAAATGGAACTTTCAATATCACTTAAATAATTTGTATAACATACATTAATTTCCCTTTTAACAGAGCTCCGCAAAGAAGAAAACATATTGTAATAATCAAGATCACCAGTTTTTTTAAACTTTCTATGAATTAGATTTTTAAATTCAATCATTTTTAACAAACTTTTTGAATACCAGATGGGATATTTACTAGATTTAATTTTGAATTTAGGGACAAATTGATTGATTAACTGATAAAGAACATCATAAAAAGCATCAACTGACTGATCAACATCTTTATTTCCAAACATATGACACCAATTAATTTCAGATAGAGCTACGTTAATTTCATCATAATTTCCTTTGTAAAAATTAAAGCGTACAGATTCATCGGCTTTTAGGAGATCAAATTTTTTAAGATTTATTGAAATTTCAATCGGTGGATGATGTTGATCAATTTTTGATAACACATCCGTAGGATTGCTTACCGTAACATTGCTTACATGCAAATTGGATAAAACCAGGTCTAAAATCCGATTAGATTTGTTAGTTAAATGATTGAATTGGGTAATATCAGTGAAACTCAATGTTTCGATAAGTGCTTGAGCTGGTCTAGTGACACTTAAAAGGCTTGGTTCCAAGATATCAGCAACAAATGACCACTTAATATTAGGTATATTGAAGTCACCAACAATAAGAAAGTTAGAATCAATTTTGTGTGTATTTATAATATTGTTGATATTTTCAAAATAACCATCATAATCCAAGATAGTTGCATTAGGATAAATATAAGGTACGTTCAAATATAATTTTTTGTTTTTAAACTTAAGACAAACCCATATCTCCTCCAAATAAACTTCCCATAATGGTAAACGAAAGCTTTGAAATTTGGAATTAATTGCTATCAAACAACCCCCACCATCTTTTTTATTAGGAAAAAGATTAAGATCTCTATCCCTTCTATAAACAGTGTATTGATTAGAAAATAATTCATTATCAGAAATGTTATCATTTAGGTATGTTTCAGTAAGACATATTATATCATAATTAGACGCAAGTAAGTTTTTAAAAAAATCATTTGTTTTGCTTCTAAGACCATTAACATTTTGGTAGTAAATTGATAATAACATTATAAAAACTATGTATAAAATGAATAAAATGAAATAAAACAACTAAACTAAATAATATTAAAAAAAAGGAAATCAATTAATTATCTCGTAAAATTTGAATTATTTCAGCAGATGTAACTTTAGTGATTTTATCATTATCGAACTTTCTTACCAGGATATCGCCATTTTGAACCCATACATATTTAGCTAGTTTATCAGTTAATAACTCTCTGGCTTTTAAAAGTAGTTGTTGCTTGTAAGGGTTAAGATATTCAGTAATGTAGAAGGTGTTACGACCATTATCAATTGATAAATCATAGCCAATATCACTTATAATACTATTTCTTTTCATTGAAAGTTTTTTAGCTTTGAAGCCATCCAAAATTTTTTGTTTTGTCGAAATATCGTCACATTTCAATATAATTACAGGAATAGTTGTCAAATTCCTTTTAAGAGACCTTGAAATACTTTTAATATTATTAGAAGTTGAAGAAACTTCATAGTAAGCTAGAAGTTTTTGTTTAATATAAGATAAATCTTCATCAGCTTTAAAAGGAATGCCATGAACAACAAGGTCAAAGCTGCGTTCATTATCATCCAGCGATATTACTTTAGTATTAATACTCTTATTAACACTCACAGTATGCTCAAGAATTTTCATTCTCTTCTCCAAATTCTCCAGTTTAATATTGAAGCCGTCAATTAGGTTGGAGAATGAATCAACAGTTTCTTGAAATAATTTGTTGGAAATAGTTATTGCATCTAAATCCATTTTAACTTTAGTAAGCACAGTTTTTATATCATGTGCTTCATTCTGAGATTCATCAGAAACCACAGTTGGAACAGGAACTGCAATTGATTTTCTTGATTTTAATGGAATGCATGTGCTGCAAATCCAACCATTAATTGCACCAGAAGTTATAAGATCAAATTGATCTTTAGTTAAGCTCAAACATTTAGAATGAAAACTATTTTCGCATACGCAACAGCTTAATCCAGATTTTTTTCTTGTAATGTTAGATGAACAATGTATGCATAACATTTTAATTAATCATTTATGATTAAAACCAACATATAATATACGTTTAAAATTGGATAATTAGAAAAAATATTAAATATAAATTTATTTTAATATCAAATACAAAAATTGAAAATTGTGAACGGAAAAAACAAACACGTCCGATGCGATGCACACTAGATTATTAAAGAAGATCACGATATATAGGGAGCATTGGATCCTAGATCATGTGCAAGAAAACCTTTTCAGAATTCTAACCCAGAGTACGAGAGCTTATCCGATGGGACTCATCCTATGTTCAATACAGATGATCTCGACTTGATAGATACAACAGCAATAAATGCAATCATAATAAATCCAGACAAGACCAATATTACTAGATTAGAAAGTACCACGTACAGATCACCTGTTATCCATAAGAAATCCGCATTTAAAGACATATATAGAAGACGCAGATCAATCAGTGATACCTCACAATCAGATTTCAACTCATTAATATCAAATCATCATCATTACATGGCATCAGGCGTACAAGTAAGCCATAATTATCCAATAAATAGAGCATCATCAGGATCAAGCTTAGCTAGTGCTAAAAATTTATCTCATACAGATAACAATATAAACACCGGTACGAGTCATAATTTAGATAATAACATACCATCAGTGTCAATAGTAAAGAAGTCAAATTACAAACATGATCAACCTGCTGATGACACTGCAAATTATTTACAACATAATTCAATCAGGACAAATCATCATGATCAGTTAGATGGTTACATACCTGCCCATAAAAATATTCGGAATTTCCAAAAACCTAATCAGCAAGTAGATCGTAATATTATAAAGCAAAATTATCATTTGTCAAATTCAGGTAATGTATTATTTGATCCTTTGCTTGATGATGATTCAACTTACCCGGCAGACCAACCATCATCAACTCAAAAACTTTTGTCATGTGATCGGCCAATGCATGCACTCATGGAAACCATTTGTTCTGCTACACGCGAGTTTGATCCAAAGTGGGATAGATATCCTACTGTTAGCTGGTGTGAGTTATTTGGGCAAGACGAAGTGTGTATTGATCGAAGTTATGTAACATCGGTTCGTAGACATGTAGCTCATAGGGTTTCATTGAGGAGTAATCATAATAACAATCACCAACGAAAAAAGCGTCAGATTTTGGGATTTATGGGTCCTGTGTATAAAATGCTGTATGGAGTAGCAACAACTGATGATGTCGAGAGAATATTGAAACAATTATCAGATGAGAAGAGAGATATGATATTTAATATAAATGAAATTATTAGTTCAGTAAATGCAAATGACAAAAGGATTAGTGAGGCAGTAAGTAAATTAGCATCAACTATAAATGTAACCAATGAGTTCAGCCAAAGGTTGGCTAGCCATATGGGTGTTATGGATATATCAATCAGCGAATTACAAAACAGCACTAGGAACAATTATGACTACATATCTCTTGATTCATCATTATCTTATGTCGAGGTCATTCTAGATGACTGGTTTGAGACTGCTGACCTGATTCAGTCTAGAGATGAATCCCTAATCAATTCTGTTCGAAATGAACAGTTAATGTTCATAATAAAGGATGGCTCATACACAGCTCCTCTACTGATGAGATAGGTAAACAGGCTGAGCTCTTTGCTCTTTATCATAATTTCACTCCGATAATAGACCAGCCTACCAGAGTTCCTGACATTCCTGGACAAAGTAGCAACTTACTTGACTTATTTTTGACAAATGATCCATGCTTAGTACAATTTAAAGTATCAGAGCCTTTAGGTGGGTCAGATCATAATTTGATCTCCACTAAATTAAATATACAAATTCCTAAACAATTTAAAGCGAATCCCCGTCTTGTTTGGGATTACAAAGCGGCGGATTGGCAAGGACTTAAAATCTTCTTCAAACGCTTTCCTTGGAAACATAGTTGTCTTACTGGCCAAGATCCAAACATTGCTGCTATTAATTTTTCTGAAATTATAGGTGAAGGCATGCGTAGATTTATTCCTAATAAATTGATCATTCCGAAGGTTGACCTATGGTTTTCGAGTAAATGCAAAAAAGCAATTAAAGCTAAAAAAAAGGCTTTTCGAAAGTTTTTCCAAAACAAAACTGATGAAAACCTTAGAGAGTATCGAAAAGAGAGGAATTTATGTAGGAAACTAATAGATGGAGAGAAAAATCTATTTAATTTGAAAAAAGCTTCTAAATTTGCTGAGCACCCAACTGGATCGCGTAACTTCTTTAAAGCCGCTAAGACTATCCAAGGCAATTTCTGTAAATCTTCTCTTCCTCCTCTTATTGATAGAGATATACCTATTATTGACCCAAAAGAAAAGGCTAATTTGCTAGCACATATTTTTTCTATAAATTCTACCTTAGTCGAACCCAATTTTCAACCTAGACAACTTTCGACCTAGACCCATTCCTAAAGCATCGCTCAAAATGAAGCGAATAATTTTTCGTAAAAACATTATTCGAAAAATGCTTTTACAAATTAATACTAACAAGGCATCTGGGCCTGATAATATTCCTCCAATTATACTTAAAACGTTTGCTAGGGAGCTAGCACCTATCCTCACTAAAATATTTTATTTGTCTTATAAGAAAGGGATTTTTCATGTAATATGGAAAATTGCTAGTGTACAGCCAGTAGCAATATAGGGTAGCAAAACTGACCCATCCAATTACAGACCCATTTCAATTTTGTCAGTAGTGTCTAAAGTTTTTGAGAAATATATAAATTTTAATTTAATGAGCTTCTTAGAGTCTTCCAAATTACTTAATGAAAGACAATACGGCTTCCGAAAAGGAAGAGCAACAGGAGATTTGCTTTCGTTTGTTACTCATCTTTGGAACAGATCCCTTGAAAACTTTGGTGAGACTTTCGGTGTTGCTCTTGATATTTCCAAAGCATTTGACAAAGTTTGGCACAAAAATCTTATATGCAAGTTGAGATGTTATGGTTTAGATGAGCCACTAATTTCCTGGATACAAAGCTTTATATCTGAGCGAAAATTTCGAGTCAATGTTGACGGTATTTCATCGGATGTATTTTCGACTAATGCAGGCGTTCCTCAAGGTTCCGCTTTGTCCCCAACTCTTTTTCTTATCTATATTAATGACTTGTTGGTTTCAACAATTAATCCTATCCATAGTTTTGCTGATGATAGCACTCTTCATGCATCTCATGTTGCACCTAGATCGTATTCGCCTTTAGCGCTTAATAACTGTAGATCAAATTTGATAGATTCATTAAACGTTGATCTTAAAACTATCTTTGATTGGGGTGTTACTAACAGTGTTGAATTCAATACGTCCAAAACACAAGTTTGCCATTTTTCAAGATTATCAACACCTAACCCTTTTCCATTGAAGTTTGATTCCAACGTTTTGATAGAGAAAGAGTCCGTGAAACTTCTAGGAGTTGAGGTTGAAAATAATATGAAATGGAATTCTCATATTTTTACCCTAGCAAAAAGCGCTGTTCAAAAATTGGGGTTTTTGGGACGATGTCGTAAGTTTTTCAGTAGCGAACAGCTTCTTTTAATATACAAATCTTTTATACGTCCCTGTATGGAATATTGTTCTCACATATGAGGTGGAGCATACTTATGTAGTTTGAAGTGTCTTGATTCTGTACAGCGGAGAGCAGTTAAATTGATTGGTAACTCAAATCTTACTAATGACCTTGATTCCTTGCAGCATAGAAGAAATGTTGCTGATTCGACGATTTTCTACAAATATTTCATGGATGAACGGGTTTCTGAAGAGATCAAATCGATTTTACCTAAGTCTGCAAACCTATTGCGTCATACCAGAGCATCGGTAGCGGCCCATCCTTATTTGGTTCAAATAATTAGATGTAGAACTGTAGCCTTCCAGCGCGACTTTTTCAACAGAGTCTCCCATCTCTGGAATTCATTACCTTCGTGGGTTTTCCCTGATAACTTTAACCCGCAAAAGTTCAAAGTCGGTGTTCATAAATTTCTAAAAGAAACTTAATTCTCAATTGATTATAATCCCTAGTTGGCATGGTATCTTCGGATATTCAGAGACGTTAATGTATAATTAATTATATTAACACTAAACATGCCTAACTTCCAATAAAAAAAAAAAAAAAAAAAAGATTTGGAATTAATGAACCGAATAAATTTGAGACAAACTTTAACAAACATATCACATAATTTGCCAGCAAATTTACAAGTTGTGCCTGAGTGGTTTCAATCACCTCTAATACAAAAGAAATATTTAACAGGAGCAACTCGCGATAGAACTCTTTACTTTATTATAGACATCCCATTGATTAAGAAAACAGATAGTTATCATGGGTGGTCAATAGCATCCTTGCCAATACCATTTAGAAAAAAATATGTGCAATATCATCCTTCTAATCCTTACATGATGTTGGATTATCCCAACAATCGATGGTCATCAGTGCCAAGTGAAGGTTATACCCAATGTATGACTTCAGAAGGAAATATATGCGGAAAACAATTAGTATGGCATACTAATATATCATCTTCACGTGATTCATCATTGGCAGTGCAAGGTCCATTGGGAGCTATGAATGATTTATGCCAATTAACACTTGTTGATTGGCCCCAAGGCGACAAGGATAAGAATATCATATCAGTGTCGAATAATCAATGGCTAGCTAGTATTCGTCAGGGGAAATTAGTGGCAATATCTCAATGCACTGGTGAGGATGCTCCAGGAAAACCCATGAATCAAGAGCAGTCAAGCATTGTAGAAGGTTTCTTAATTGTAACTGTACCAACTGGGTGCACATTATCTTTAGGTGGATCTTTATTAATCCCTACGAATAACTTATACCAAACTTCAATAGTTCACATCCAATATACAACTCTTGTTGGGAGCCCAATAATACCTACAAATTCTACACAAGTAGTAATAACAGCACTGAAGTCTGGGTTAAGTAGCAACAATCTATCAAATTTGCCAATATCTGAGAATGAAAAAAAGAGGCAATTGTGGTCACAGGAACAAGCAAATCATACCAAGTTATTTGAGAATAATAAAGCTACATTATCGGATGTCTTTGACTTCATGCAGGGAATTAAAGAAGTAGACTTTGTCTCTGATGCAGATGAGTCAAATTATTATAGGAGAGTTTATGGAGATGAAGACAAAGACATTCATGAAATGCTAGGGTTTAGATGGACATGGTGGATGACTGCCTTGTGCTTAGGAGCAGTACTTTTAATGAGTATGGTTGTTTGGTATTATCTACGTATTAAGTTAAGGTCCACAGTACCTGGTATACAAGTGGCTAGAGCTGTAGCAATGATGGGTATGGGTCAAAGAACATTTGCCCTTGATATTGGTCCCCAGATAAATACAACATTAAGTGTTCAACCTACAGTTAATAACTCAAATACTAGTTTACACATGGTTATTAGTTCATTGTCGAGTCACCCACACACACCTATATTAGCACCGCTATCTATGACCCTAGCCATGATAATTATGATGATGATTTGTCATTACTTAATGAAACGTGCGTATCGGATACAACTAACTAAATTAATGATGAGAATGAATATCTTCCCTCAAAATCAAGCGGCTGTCCATCATCGCGGGGAAGAGCCAGTTGTCGTAGTATTACTGGTTGAGCTTAAATCTATTCTCCCTTGGATATATCATACTACAGCGGAGGTAGCAATCCAATGTGCCACGTTACCAGCACCCCACAGTCAGTGGTTCATAGAAGTGTCGGCAAATGATGGTTTAATACGATCGGTTGATCCACGGAATATCTTTAGGATGCAGTGCAGTACAGGGCTACCATTGAATTGGCAGGCAACATGCATCAAAAGTACTCGATTACCTGATTTGGACACTTGCATGGGTATGCCTGCTATATTGCAATGCAATGTATCAGACATCACACTCCAGATAGATGAGATATTGCCAACAGCATGGTATGCGTTATCTGTTATTACGGTAACCAATATTTACATTGGGAAATTCCCGAATACAACTCATATATATAATTACCAACAACTGCGTCGGAACAATTAAATGCAACATTATATTATGTATTTACTAACATTCAAATAGTGCCATATAGAGGGCTTTCTAACTTAGACGATAGGACAACCATTATAATCTCATTACATTAATCTATATTACACTAGTAGGTTTAAGAATCTATTAACCATTAACATATAGGCTTATATAAACAATTTTATAAATATCATAACATAATCGGGTGTAAAACATACTTATTCATACATAAATCTTATATATATTTAAAAAAAAAAAAATTGAAAGAATGTGTTTGCTCTTTGAAAGTAATTGGAGTATTCAAACAACCAACCACTCTATGAATCGTACCATCTGCCGTAGTTATATTTATGGACGAAGGGGAAAGCTTACCAGACATTTTTACTACTTGAAGTGCAAAAGCACCACCAATCACGCTGACAGCTGCACCACTATCAAGCAATCCAACCCTTTTCGAGTTAAACAGATTCACTTCAGCATGATAACGGGCATCCTTTATTACCGATATAATATTTGATACCTCTGCTGGATAATTCGTTTGTTTCCTCCGCCAAAATTCGCGCATTCTATGGGCTAATCTCGACGTGTTAACTCTATCTAAGGTATGTATACCTAGTTCTTCTCGGCGAGCTTCGTATTCACTCAGTCGCTGCTGCGGTGATTTATAGAACGGAGATGGTAATGAGGATCGCCGCGAAGTAGTTGACTCACTTCGCTTTAGAATGGTTAGAGGAGCAGGTATGATGGTTGTAAACTCCAAAGATGTCTCAGAAGGATTATCACGATTGGGTGCACCAGTCACATCTACATGAGATGGTTCTTTCGCAACACAAAGCGGTGTGGAATGAAAATTTGAATTCAAATTATTGACAAAATAGGGAATAAATGAAACAAAACAAGTTTCGCTTATACTCAGTGTACAATTCCCATAATTACAAGGTAACGTATAAGAAGAAATTACTCCACACGATGCATAGTTAACATTATGTGAGTAACTCATATCAGCAGATCCCAGGTAGGAACCACCCGCAGATCTTCCCAGCAAGGGAGCCTTGGTTTTCAAGAATAGGACAGATTCAGGAGTTCAAGACAATATCTCAGTTGGACTAAAAACTAGGTGAAAAAGTTGAGAGTTAGAATTTAAGGAGATAATTGGGGCCGACCGTGGTGTCTTGTGGTCAGCATGCGAGCAAAATTTCGCTTGCATTCCTCACACTTAGGTTTGTACGTATCAGGTTTCCCGCAGCCATAGCAGAACACAGTTCGTTCCTCTTCACAGTCCGGAAAGCCATGACCCATTTTACGACAGTTCCAGCAGATGATTGTAGAAGCAGTAACTCGAGTGGAACTAGTAGGTTGACAAGCAGAAATGTCGGGCATACCGCTTTGGGTCATGGAATCTGAGTATTCTTGATAGTCCCATAGGAAGTCGTCTTGGCTCTGCGGCGGTTCGGATACAAAGACTTCGGAAACCAGCCTATTTGACCGAAAAGTTGGTTCACGGGCACGGTGTTGCATAGTATTTCGCCACTTTTCACTATTCCGACAAAGTTCTCGCAAATGTGTTACATTATGAATGATCACGTGCAGAAGTTCTTTCTGCAAATCTACTTTAAGGTTATTCCGTAACAGACACAGCATCTCGTGATCAGAAAGAGGAACCACCAGTCTATCGCTCAATCTGAGAATGTTTCGGGAGAAATCATCAAATGTTTCATTCAGACCCTGCTTTCGCGATCTCATCCGATCCCGTATTTCGTCATCCGTGGGGCGGTCTTTGAACTCATCTCGTAGAGCAATACATAAGTTATGCCAGTTCACGATCTGGTTTCCCCGAAGGCACCTCCAGAACCATTCGGACGCTAGCCCCTCGAACAGCAAGTGAGCATGAGCGGACAGAATTTGAAAATTGTCAGAGAATTCTGACCGATAACGATGATTCACTCTGTGAATGAATTCCTCAACATCTATTTCTTTTGCATCCCCCTTAAAAGTGATACGCCAGTTCCGAATGGTACTGGAGTTCTTGTCAGCGTGCGGCTGACGTTGACTGTGGACCGATGTATGTGGAGGAATAGTTTGAGATGGTAAAGGAGATGATGAAGTCGAGGGAGGTGACTGAAAACAAACATTACGTCCCAAGGATGGTACTTGGGGGTTAGCGGAAAAGTGAGCAGATCCTTGTTGAGCAGTACCCACGTTACCATAGTCTGCACGACGCGACCAGGACTGGCTAACCTGATTTGAGTCTGATGGATGTTTAGTCTGGGTAGTTTGTATCGAAGAAGGCTGATTCGTCAGGGCCGGCGTTCCAGCCGAACCCAGTACTCGTAACCCTTGTTGTAGTGATAATGACAGTCGATCTATATGTGCTGACATTTCCTTGCGTAGTTCGTCATTATTACGACGTACTATGGCTTCCACCGACTGTTGATCCTCCCATTCACGATCTTCCTCACTCGGTTGCAGAATTCTTCGTGGCTGCTTGGACTTCTTGGCAGTTTTATTAGAGTGTTTTTTTAGAGCGGATCTAAAGTGAGGAATCGAAGAAGACCCCGTTTTGGAACGGGTAGTCATCCTGTGAGCAGTGCCTCTTGCACTCGGGATTTCCTCCCAAGCTTGAGCGTGCGGTAGACTACGCAAATCAGAAGTGGTGCACTTCAATCTACTGGATGGACACGTAGCGTGAGCTTCGAGCCATTGCCTAACACAAAGATCATGAAATGAGTGCCGACAGGGTGCCGATGCAACTGCGTCCGTAAGAAGGATTTCCTCTTGGCATACGTTACAGATCATGGAATTAAGGGGTTCCGTTGCTTTCAACATTATTTTATCCTCCCTTTTACCTTTGTCCACCTAACTTCACAAAAAAAACTTAATACAAAAAAATTCGTACACTTCAAGTACGAGTTGAACAATAATTCAAAACAAATTAAAGCGCATTGTGTGATATACACACTCCAAGAAAATAATCCCAAAAAAAAATTAAGAATGAATCTAAGAATTCAAAAAAAAATTGTATGTAAGAATAAAAATGAATTTATAACCATACGTGGTTAACACTAAACCAATTCAAGACGTAGGTAAGATATACCCACCAACCAATAAGTTTCAATTAACTCACACAAAAAAAATTATTCACCAAATACCAATCAATTGGAAAAAAACAATTTGTATGAAAAAAAATGAATTTACAGCCATAAGTGGTTAGCACTTACCCGCTAGTCCATTCGGTTCGCACCTCTTCCCTTGGGAACTAGGTCGTCTTTCCCCACTCCGAAATCAGTTGGGTCTTGTCTTCTTCAGACCCCTCAAAAAAAAATCTAAAAAAAAACAAAAATACCAAACTGAGTTAATAGGGCGGGTGAAAGCTCTCAAAGATAGTGGTGTTGAAGAGGAGAACTAAGAGGATCCTGAAATTAAAAGTCTCATGCTCTTTACGATTGATGAACATAAAATAAAAATAAAATAAACTACTTTACTAGAGGGAGTTAAGACGGAATCCTAATGTCCCCAGTCAGTCCAGGAGTCAGAGGCGGCCTGACTATGGCTCAGAAAGCCAAGCGCCCGTACTCCAGCTCTCTGATCCTAGACAGACCAAGAGCATCACGATTGTTCCTATAGTGAAGGGATAGACAATAGGAATGGAATTACATCGGAGTACGTTACAGCAGACAGAAGGCTTGATCTTGGCCAACTCCAAGTTGGACACGTCCCAAGTATCTTCTACCGAACGTACCCCAAGCAATCCACCTAAAAAAAAAATACGTTCTAATGGGAATTATTTAACGAAGACTATGGGAAGCGTTGTTGTGAACGTATTCTGGGTTCCACTACGATCTCGAAAAGGACTCAAGGCCTGATGGAACATATGGGGTGGCCAGGTATTGATGGATATAGCGACAATCACCTGTACTCCAGCTGCCCACATCTCCCATCACCCCTGACCTCCTCCTACGAGACGAGCAGTTCCCTGGATGAAGTGCTTATCAAGTTAAAACAATCGGCCCAAGTCACACCCGACACAACATTCTTCAGCCATGCTTGTCTGTGACTGACTGTGAGAACATTGAATCCTTTTTAAAGCAATGACTAAGCAAACCCTCAGCTGTAAAACTGAAGATTTGACTTAGTCAAAGCTCGACACAATCCTCCCAAGCCCCTCACGTTACGACACGGCAAAAGAACGCTGAATCCTTTTTACAGTGGACTTGGGAAATTGTTCCACTTTGTTTCAGTCATCCCAAAGTCTCTTCGAAAAGGAGAAGGCTCTGGGACAAGTGTTTATAACTTGGGAAATGCGGGAGCGTAAGGTCCCGTTGATAGGTATAAATTACCTTACCTATCATCCCTGCATATCCCTGTAATGAAATCGATTTTAAAGAAAAAAGAAATAATAATGCGGTGAGACTTTCTTCCAAATTTTGGGTTGCGAGCATCTGAGCCGGCCCTGACGGCCCTGACGAATCAGCCCTCTTCGATACAAGCTACCCAGAAATCGATTTCATTACAAGTTGCATACCGACCAGGGAAGGAATTTCGAATCTCAACTGATGGAAGAGCTGTGCAGAACACTTGACATTAGAGAAACACGAACTACACCTATGAACCCACAATCGGATGGCATGGTAGAACGATTCAACCGAACCATGGAAGAACATCTGTCAAAAGTAGTAGAAGCCAACCAAAGAAGTTGGGATAAGGATCTTTCGTTATTCTTGATGGCCTATCGTAGCGCAGTGCACGATACGACATGTGAAACGCCAGCGAATATCATGTTCGGAAGAGAACTACATCTTCCTAGTGACATCGAGTTCGGCATCCATGGAGGTCTGGTATCTACGAAAACAGATTATGTGGGACAACTAAGGGAGAAAATGAATAAAATCCATCAACAGGTTCGAGACCACATTAAGATTGCCAGTGACAAAATGAAAACCAGGTACGACATAAATGCAAATAGTGACGGTTTTCAAGAAGGAGAATTGGTATGGCTATACAACCCCAGGAGAACTAAAGGAAGATCACCCAAGCTGCAGCCAGATTCGGAAGGCCCATATAAAATAATCAAACGAATTAATGATGTTATCTACCGCATCCAAAGTACCAAGATGAAAGTGATACATCTGCAAAGGTTGGCACCGTACCAAGGTAACAGCACCAATGCGATAGCTGATATTGTTCGGGACGAACAAAACTAAATGGAGGGCAGTGTAATAAACTTCGTCCAGAATGGGTTAATTTAATTTAATCATAAAAAACCAATACGTTCCGCCTAAATGTTTTCTACATTCTATGGCAAAGATGAATTAAAAGTTAACTTAACAAATACATTTTGACAAATGCATTTTGCAAAAATTAAATTTGAGTTCGCTAATACAAATGTAAGTATGAATGAAAATAGGTGTGGCCTATTCAAGATGTACGGACTACGTAATATTGATTTCTAGTGGATTATAGAAGTTTCGATTTATTTATTTTTCGATATAAATAAGCGAACAAAATATCAGATAGTCAGTTTTACTTTTGCAATTAAAAGTGTTTTATAAATATTCGCAAGTATAAGGAATAATCGGTGGTACTTGAGCCTGGGTACTAATAGTAAAAGAATTTGAACTTAGTGGAATAGTAAATACAGATTTTACGATTCCGAATATTATTGATTCAAATTGTGGAAAAGCGGTGAAGTTTATCGTGCATAAATTGGAGACCCTGGAATTTATTGTAATTAAAATCGGAAGTTGCTGTAACTGGTTGATAAATAAAGTTTGAGATTTTGTTAACTAAAGATCTGTGTTTTTACTGTAGTATTTGCTCAATAATCAAAAAGGACCAACGAAGAGTCGTTGCAATATATCGAAATCATTGAGA
This sequence comes from Diogma glabrata, assembly GCA_963693315.1. Lineage (NCBI taxonomy): Eukaryota > Metazoa > Arthropoda > Insecta > Diptera > Cylindrotomidae > Diogma > Diogma glabrata. Next base: position 21,139 of record CAVNZG010001373.1, read on the forward strand.
TTTAATGGAATGCGTATACCGATAGCAAAAGGTTACAATTCTTGGACCATGAAGATTACTAAATTGCAATGGTCATCCCGAATAATGTTATTTAAAGCCTATAGTTTATCTGACTAGCCATAGTCTATTTAAGACTATTTCAGAACCTTAATATTATAAAATATTTTCTAAGTTTCCTTAGATTTTATTAGTTTCTAAAATATACATTTGCTACAAAGTAACAAAATTGATCCTTATCAAAGAACTCAAAATTCTACGTGAAAAATTCTTCACAAAGACACGATTTTAAATCGAAAATGATGACTTTGAAAATTACAAAAAAAACTGTTTCAGACCAGAAACAAAATCACCTTTTATACGACACCCCACTTGTCATGGTCAAATATATTTTTTTTCGAAATTTCTTCTCAACCCCCTCCTCCCCCCTCTAAAGAACATTTAAAATAATGAGCTAACCGCTATAGTTTTCGTTCAATCTTTACAACATTACCTATAACCGTGAATTTTTTCAATTTTTTGCTTCTGTAATGTTCGAAGATAAAGGCCCACACAAGGTTGTACAACTGGTCCAGTAATGGTCCATTACTGGCAGCCAGTAATGCAGCAATGGGCGAGTACTGGCAACCACGACTGGGCCATTAACATAATTTTACTGGATGATAACTTCGGACAATAAATGGTTGCCATTCTTGGGCCAAATACTGGCAACCATGACTGGGCCGTTAAATAAAATATACATTATTATCATATGTAAATTTAAATAAATTAAATACAAACTAATTTAAAATAAAATAAAAATGACTGAAAAAATTCAAAAGTCCCCATACAACTGGTTCAGTTGCCAGAATGGCTGAGTAATGGCAAACTCCGCCCTGACTCAAAAAAATAAAAAATAAAAAATAATATTTTTTATACATAAATTTAAATAAATTATTTACAAAATAATTAAAATAAAATAGAAATGAAAATAAATTAAAACATATACCAACCTTTTCTTTATTACCATAGTCTTTAAACCGACAAGGCGATAACTAAACTATGTGTGAAATTTTTCAAACTATGTATTTCTAAAAGGGATAATACTCTAGTGAAATTTTAAAAAAATGACAGATTGGCAAATTCATGGCTACAGTACTGGCCCAATAACAATAGCCAAGTAATATTTACCATTCATGGGCCAGTGCTTGGCCATTCAAAGGTAACAATATACTGGCTATTTTCTGTAAACCATAGATCGGCCGATGATTGGTTCTAGTATTGGCCCAGTAACAATAGCCAAGTACTGTTAACCATTAATGGACCAGTACTTGGCCGTATGTCAATGTCTGGTAAAACCTACTTGAGGGGAGGGCACAGCAACAAATTTTCACATTTTTAAAAATAAGCCAAAAGCCGTGTTCTCGAAAATTACAAAAAGATTATTTTGAACTACGAAAAAAATCACCTTTCACACCTCACTTGTCAATGTCAAAATTTTTTTTTCTCAAAATTTCTACTCTCAACCCCTCCAAAGGACTTTTGAAATTATAACGACAAAAAAAAATTTAATTTTTTTGCCAAGTTCCTACAAACGTGAATTTTTAAAAATTTTTTCTTTGGTAATGTTCCAAGATAATTGGGAGGGACAAAACCAAAATTTCACTTTTTGGAAAATAAGTCAAAAAATGTGCTATCGAAAATTACAAAAAAATTGTTTTAGACTAAAAAAAATAACCTTTCATATGACACCCCACTTGACATGACTAAAAATATTTTTTTATGTAATTTTCACTCTCAACATTTGAAATTATAATTACAAAATTCCTACAACCTTGAATTTTTTGAATGTTTTGCTTCTGTAATGTTCGAAGTTAAGGGGGGCGACAAAAAAATTATTTTGATTTTTTAAACCAATCTCGATTCCTTAAAAAAACTTTTGTTTTACTATCGCCTTATCTATGTCTTTATGGCCTACTGAAACAAAAAAGCTATGAATATTTGTTTTTATCTACAAATATTCATAGCTTTTTTGTTTCACTAGCCGTAGACAAATACACTGTATAACTAACGGTAAAAAAATTCAAGTTAATAGCACTCATAGTTTGTGTGAGAAAATCGATTATGTAGAAATTCGGGCGGACACCGAAGTTGTAAGTTGTACTAGCTTCGGATAGCAAAAGCTAGTACTTTGAAACATGTCTTGCCGGTAGAGGTTTGTAGGGCCTATTCATCTTTGGAATTTACCTGGCTAGCCCATGATCGGTACACACTCCCACACTCACTTACTTTTTAGGAATTTACTTCATCTTCTCGACACTCATCATGTAAAAAAAAATCTCTCGACCATGTCGACATGTTCTTATATCAATAAATATTGTAAGTTTACTTACTCTTAGCCTAATTCAGCTGTTGGTACTATCGGCGTTGTCTATCCTCTATCCTACCACCTTCCAAATGTATCCCATATACGTTAAAAGAAATATTTGTGGTTGTATTTTGTTTATTTATAACCTTTATAACAGATTGTCTATTTTCGTTTATATTAAAATATTATTTTATCTTTAAAAAAAATAATAATTAATTTGGCTCTTTTTACATTGATTATATTTTTGTGAAAAAGTTATAAAACTCCAAATCAAGCCATTTCTCTCTCTCTCTGGCGTTTACATCCCATGAAGGGATTTTGCCGTCTGTGCCACCAGCTTCCAATCATCTCGTTCCATGACCAGTTGACCCCAGTTTCGACATCCTATATCACGAAGGTCTTGGATGATGTCATCACGCCAGCGTTGTCTAGGTCTTCCTCTTCGACGAACACCAGCTGGTTGTTGTTGGGACGCTTTTTTTATCATTCTTTCCAATGGAGCCCTTTCTACATGACCAAACCATCTAATCCGGTTGGATTTAATGAATCCGATTACATCGCAGCCTCCAAGAAGCTGTCTGATTTCATGATTCATTCGGATTCTATACTGATTTTCAGCAACTTTACATGGACCATAAATTGTTCGTATGACTTTCCTCTCGAATGTTGATAGAATTCTACAATCGGAGGAAGTCAGTGTCCAGCATTTCACTTCCAAATGTGAGCACAGGTCGGATTAATGCTTTGTAAAGTGTGAGTTTGCACGACTGCGAAAGATGTTTGGATCGCAAAAGTTTTGAGTATGGGTAGAAAACTCTGTATGCGGCTGAGACACGAGCTTTAATATCTACCTGCATGTCATTTGACGATGTTATTACAGATCCGAGGTATTTGAAGTTTTCTACACGTTCCACTTCATAGTCGCCAGTATTCAGATTGCTGGGAGGTATATTCCTGGATGTTGTTAAAAGTTTAGTCTTGCCGGTGTTAATGCATAATCCAAGTCGTTTAGCATTTCTTTCAAGCTGAGAGAGACTATCCTTGCTATCGCTTGTTCTACGTCCGAGAAGCACAATATCATCTGCATAGCCAAGAACTTGACTAGATTTGTTATATATGCAGTTTTGTGTCTCAATTCGGCTTTTTCTTATCGCGTACTCCAGCGCCAAATTAAATAGTATGGGCGCGAGTGCATCACCTTGTCGAACACCTGATGTTATATCGAAAGGATCAGAAACAGACCCTTCGATTACTATTCTACAATTTGATCCCGATGTTGTGAGCTTGCACAGAGAAACAAGTTTCTCTGGGATACCAAGGCATATGAGTGCGGACCAGAGGTTGTCGCGGATGATACTATCATATGCTTGCCTGAAATCAACGTAGAGCTGGTGAATGCTGATGTTGTACTCCCAACATTTTTCCAGAATCATCCTTAATGTAAAACATTGATCTGTGGTTGAGCGGTTGGGACGAAAACCACACTGATAGTCACCTATGATAGATTCGGCGAACGGGATGAGTCGAGCAAGTACAACATTAGCTAGTATTTTATATGCAGTGTTCAACAGTGCGATGCCACGATAATTTTCACACTTTAGACGGTCACCTTTCTTATGTAGCGGAACAATGAGAGCTGTTTTCCATTCAGCAGGTAGTTCTTCTTGGTCCCAGATTGCAAGAATCAGATCGTATATACGTGAGACCAGAGCTGCTCCTCCATTTTTCAGAAGTTCTGCGGGAATTCCATCGAAACCTGGTGATTTGCCATTTTTCAGTTTTTTAATGGCAGCTTCCACTTCTTCTATTGCTGGGTAAGGGACAAAAATCTCCTCAGTTGATGGAGCAATTGCTCGAATAGGATGAACTTCGTTCGTCCTATTGAGTAGGTTTTGAAAGTGGGATCGCCACACTTGTTGTAAGTTCATTATTTTCATTTTTGATGGCTGTAGATCTTGGGTGGAAATCTTTTGTCAGGTTCCGTACATTGGCAAAGCACTCTTTTGAATTTCCGTTGGCCGCATGTTGGTTGATGTATTCGATGCAGCTTTTCATGTGTTCGCGTTTTTTTTTACGTAGAAGTTTTGCTGAGGCTTTCCTGGCGCATAGATAATCAGCTTGGGAGCTTCGAGTGTTCCTTGTTAACCATTTTTCTCGCAGTTTTTGTTTATTTTCAACGGATTGGCGGCACTCGTCGTCAAACCATTCGTTGTGTGATTTCGGTGGTCGTTTTCCGATTGTAGTTTGTGCTGCGGCTATAATGGTTGATTGAAGCGTTTGCCATTCTTCTTGTATGTTTAATGGCATCTCAGAAGAGATGTCATGCTCTTCTATGTTTTGTGTTATTATTTCCTGATATCTATTCAGCGTTTCCGGTTGTTTAAATGCTTCGACATTCCAGCGCACGGTTTTTTTTGCTTGTCTGTTAAATGTAGATGACAACTTGCACTTGTACTTAAAGATGACAAGCATATGATCGGTGTCCACATCAGCACCTCTGTATGATCGAACGTCAGTTATACTTGTAGAGTGTCTCTTAGAGATCATGACGTGATCGATTTGATTTTCCGTTCTTCCGTCATTTGATTTCCACGTTGCCTTGTGAATTCTCTTGTGAGGGAAGAAAGTGCTGGAAATTACTAGATCATACATCATAGCCAGCTCGGCTGCGCGAAAACCGTTATTGTTACTGGTATGATGCAAGCTGTTAGGGCCGATATGTGTTTTAAGTTCTGCAATCCTACCGATTTGAGCATTAAAGTCACCTACCACGATTTTTATATCGTGCCGCGGGATGTTATTGATGACTTCCTCGAGTTCTAAGAAGAACAGGTCTTTAATATCATCTGCTTTATCTTCAGTAGGTGCATGAACATTGACGACCGTTACATTGAATTTTTTCGTGCGGATTCTCAGTGTGCATAACCGCATATTAATTGGGCAGAAGTCGATAACATGCTGATTCACGCGACGGTGTATAAGAAAGCCAACTCCAAATTCTGCTCCGTTTTGATGACCGCAATAATACAGAGTGTATCCTTTCGCTGTTTCATGGATTCCACTGCCTGGCCATCTTAGTTCTTGTAATGCTACTATATCCAAATCAAGCCATACTAGTATTATAACTAATTTGAAAATTTGAAAATTCACTTAACTTATATCAACTTGATAACCGATTTTCTATTTTCGTTTGTATTAAAATATTTTTTCTTAAAAAATTTAATTAATTTGGCTCTTTTTATATATTGTAACGTTTCTTAGCCGAGTTACAATTATTTAGTTCGATCACTAAATCAGGAAATTTAAAACACAATGGATTTTCTAAACGTTATAATTTTATTCGTTCAAGATTTTACAATAAAACTATTTCTCCTATTACTATTCCCCTTTTAGTTCTTCTTGTACTAACAATATTTCACCACTTATTTATTTTTATACTTGTTCACAATCAATATCACTTTTAACTTTCTACTTATAACACTGTTAATTTTACTTCGCCTTTATCACTGCTAAATTTTTATACTTTTTGTATCACTAACAATTCTATACTGGTTGTATCCTCGAACAACACTTTTTATATATACTACATGAAATAGCCTCGATACTGCTGTAATATTCTAGATCACACCTTTTTTCCTTCCTTTATCAACAATAAGACGATCTTCAAATATTGACACCTAGGTGTGAAATCTATTCTTTTCAATTGTTTTATTTACCAATTTTTATTTCGTTAGCCAATCCTTATTCGATAAAACTAATACTTCCTATTAAATGTTTACTTTGGTTACGTTGATTTGGTTTTATTGATTTTTACATTTCTTTTAGAAGAATTTTCTCGAAAGATGTAGTGATAGTGATTTTCTCGATAGTGTTGTGTTCTATCGTCTTCCAAAATCGTCACAATATATTATATTTTTGTGAAAAAGCTATAAAACTCCAAATCAAGCCATAATATTACTATCACTAAGTTAAAAATTTGAAAATTCAGTTAACTTATAGAGACTTAATAACAGATTTTCGGTTTTTTTTAGTTTATCTTAAAAATAATTTTGTTTTTGTTTTAATAAAATTTTTTCTGAACAATTAAAAACTTGACCACTTTCGCTAGTAGTCTACTCCCGTCTGACTCTTTAATTTTTCCAAGTTTATAAGACTTTTGAGGAAAACAAACAAAAAAAAGGCAAATATTGCAATTTTCGATGAGAAAAAACTCATATAAATTCTATAATTTTATGGAAATAGAAGTCTGAGTTTTGAAGAAAAAAAGTGACCAGTACTGCAATTTTTGATGGGAACAAAAAAACTTATGCAAATTTTATAATTTTATATAGAAATAGAAAACCATTTCCGTCACTTGCAGACTGGAATAGGAACAACGAAGGTTATTTTATTCAAATATCACCGTTGAGATAATTGTCCATGAAAACTTCATATATCATGAGAAAAATTTTGAAATAATAAAAGAAATAAGACCACGAAGGTTTTGGACTGGATTTAAGAAATACAAGTGATAATGGTGTGAGAAAGGTTGTTACCATAGGGTAACACGTAATATGGATAAAGGGGATTTTCATTTCCTAACAACACAGAACAAACAGCCACAGCATACAGCTGCTTTGATCTGAAAGGGGAAATCCCATTCAGTGGAACGTACTAGAAGAAAAGACATTTAAATCAGATTTAGAGGAAGAAATAAGCTAAAATTTTATATCATTGGAAGGTAGTTATGCAGTGGGTCTATCAAATCAAAAACTGGCCGTAGCCCGTTCCACCATTAAACTTACTTACTAATAAGACTTTAAAAACCTGGATGACAGAGGTTACCACCACGGTGACTAAAGTAGAGGTGGCGAAGGAGAAACTTAAAGATTTAATAAATTCTGGCGCGGTCAGCAAATCTTTAGTCATTTGTCCGAAGGTGGCGTGAGAAACTTAACTACCCCTACGAATTGGTAATGGATGGTGATATTGACCGTTTGGTTCGTTCGTTTGTTCGTTTATATACAAACTGCTCGACCGTTCAGTGTTGTCGTGTTCCTGAATATACGCGCTAGGATTACAGCTCACATAATGGGTCTGGTACGAACAGTCTGAAGTGAAAGGCAATATTCCGAGGGTTTTAATCTAATCCCGAATTGTGAGGTGTAATAACTCTCATGTATGATTGAAGTCACTAACATGGGCAGTTTATCGTTACCAACATCTGATGTGTCTGAAAGATCAAAATCTACCTTGTTGGAGTTTAGTTTCACCGTCCTGATGATGCCCTTGTACTCGACGGATATTTCGATCTCCCAGATGGAGTTATCTAGTTGGTAAACGGTGGCGTAGTCTTCCGTTTCCTTTAACGACCAAGCGTACCAAGTACAAGAAGTTTGGTAAAAGCATAACGTATCGCATCCTAGGGTATTTGTGTTACATCCTTGACGTCCGTCCCGTTATCGAACTCTGTGTCTCTCCATTTCTTTTCATATAATTGACATGTCCCGTTTCAGCAGCTTCCCGTTTCTCTACACTCGGAATGAGTCCTAAGCATTTGTATTTCATAATTGGAGGTCAAATACAGCGGATCATATCCGTCCAATATATGTGAATTGGATATGCTCAATCTAAACACGTCCTTTGTACGCTCCTGAAAACAGATGCTCTCTCCAAACTTTAGACTAAACGCATACATATTACAAGCATGGCACTTTTCTTTTGAACATATTCTTCCCGTTGACTCCAAAAATAGGGTTTGGTCACTGCTATTTATACATGTAATTAAAAGACAAATGGTCAGTAGCACATGGACTGGACGTAATGGAGCACCAGTATTTGTGCGTGAGCGGGGTGATAAAGGAGGAGGCGTTGCTCTTACAGGCGGGGAATGTTCTAACTGAATGGCGGATCGTCTTCGATTAACCTTTTCTCTGACTCTGGGTGGCAGTTCGGGGTTAAGAGAGTTGAATCTCGGAACGAGTCTAAAGGATGATAACGCATTTAGGTTATTCGCTCTCTTTAGTCTCTTATTATCCAGTCTTTGAATATGTCTTTTGAACAGCCGATATTCTAGGGACTCAAACGGCTTGTCGCATAAATTCCTGAACATCAAACTCAATGCTACCACGAGTAGAATACTCGTGATTATTCCGACGATAATATGTACACTACGTTAAGTACAACAAGGGATGACTTCATTAATGGAACTATATATTCCAAATGCTTGGCATTTCACGGTTGACACTATGTGATCTTGTTCATTGCTACAATTGTATGTTAATAAGCCATATACTAACAGATGTTTGGTTTCATTAGCTCTTACAGATATATTCTCAATGAATGCCTCGTGTCTAGTAGTTTCCATATTTTTACTTCCGTTGTGTGTATCACCTTACCTTCAAGGAGGACCAATGTGCTTAGACCCAGGACGAAGGTCAGTATTGTAATCTTCCGCATGATGGTAAATTTATTGTTGTGATGTGTTACCCGCAACTCTGTAATGACCTGTAATAATACGAAAGATCCAATTAGATCAGATCTAATAAGGCGGAATTTATAGGACCTGGAGTAAATACTGAACGTTAACATGAGTTATTTCCTCACATCTTTGGTGTGATAAATTCCCACACGTTTGGACGCTGTCTTCGAGCTCTAGGGATGAATTTCTGACCAATTGGAGTACTTTGGCCTCTACAAATTTCGGTGCTAATTTAGCTGAAACATTTCTGCCTGCATCACTCAGGATGAAGTTTCGTCGAAAAACCATGTCACCCTGTTGGAATAAGTTTTTACGTGCCCGCAGATTGTATCTCGCGGCACTGGTCACAAAAGCTTTTGCTATTCGATCTTTTAATCGCGCTCAAATGTTAGACAGAGTGTCAGCGCGATCTAAACAGTCACCGGACTCCTCCAGGCAATCCAGAATCCTCAGTAAAGTGTAGTATGAACTATGAGAGATCATGGGGAGACCAAACAAAGCGTAGTAAGGGGAACTGCCGATGGTAGAGTGATATAAGCTGCGCAAAGCACAAGAAATTTCACTCAAGTTTTTATCCCTTTTGGTGTGATCTTCCTTTAAGAAAGCTCTAATTCCGGCGAGCACACTCCTGTTCACTCTCTCAGAAGCATTTGCCTGAGGTGAATATAAAGAAGTGCGACTGTGTTTTATACCATACTTCGCTATGAATATTTGGAATAACTTGGATTTAAATTGCGTTCCGTTATCCGAAACCATAATCTCTGGACAACCAAATACGTGAAATACTTGGCTTTCTAGAAGATTGCAGGTTGGAGTAGAAGTGAAACTGCGGATGGGGAACAGGAACACGAATTTGGAAATATGGTCTAGTACCACTAACAGTCCAATATTAAAATTTTTTGTCCTGGTGTACGGGCCCAGTAAGTCAATATGTAATCGTTGCATTACCCTCTCGGTTCTGAGAGGAGCTATCATTGGTGCACGCAAAATTTGGTTGGGAGCTTTAACTACTTTACATATCTTGCATTGGGATACAAACGAGTGTACTTGGAACAACATTCTCGGCCAGAAATAAAAACGCCGTAGCTTTTGTAAGGTTTTGGCTACTCCGCTATAGGCTGCCGTTGGTGCTGCGTGTGCCATTTCGATCAAGTTGTGAGTTAGTTCTTCGGGAACCCATAGCTTTCACGGCTCACATTCTAAACACGAAGTGAACACAACTTTCTTATAAACCCTACCCTTTTCCACTCGTAAATCTGGTAGTACTTCCTTCCCCTCCTCGACGATTTTAATTAACCCTAGATATTTTGTAGACTGAAATGCTGGTGAATCTAAATCTATTGCTTGGGAATAGTTATCGGTCACGGTATCAATCAAGTCTACGGAGTTTATTCTTGACAATGCATCCAGAACTATATTTAAACTGCCTTTTCGGCACTCAATGTCAAATGTGTACCCTTGAAGTTTCAAATCCTTCTAACTCATCAACCACTTTAAACCAGAATGGTCGGTCACTATTTTAAATGGGTATCCTTCAACGAACGCTAGAAATTTTTTTATTACTAGAACTACTGCCAGACATTCTTTTTCGCTAGTGGAGTAGTTCCTTTGGGCTGGGTTTAATTTCTTAGATATGTATGCAATCGGATGTTCACTGCCATCTTTTCCTAATTGAGTCAACACGCAGCCTATTCCATCGTTACTTGCGTCGCACTGTAATATGAATGCTTCTGAAAAGTTTGGGTTAACCAGCACTGGCGCTGAAGTCAAAGCTTTCCTGATATTGACATAAGCTGCATCGGCTTCAACGGTCCATTTAAATTTACCATTTCTTTAATAACTCTGTAATAGGTGTCACAATCGAAGAGTGGTTGGAAATAAACGTCGGTAATATCCTGACATCCTGGCGCACTGGTGAAGGAATTGGGAACTCTGATATTGCTGCAACTTTCTCCTGGTCGATGTTAATCCCTGCTCCACTAATGACATACCCAAGATATTTGATTTCGGATTGCAGGAATTTGCTCTTCTCAATGTTTATGGTGAGGTTAGTTTTCTCTAAACAGCCTGCCAGTTCAGTTAATATATGGATATTTGAATCAAACGTATCTGTCAAAATTAAAAGATCGTCAAGGTATACGAAGACCTCAGTCTTCAACCTTGGTGGTATTACTCGATCTATCAGTTTAGACATCGTTTGTGGCGAGTTGCACAAACCAAAAGGCATACGAACAAAGTGATACAGAGGACAGCCTGGAACTGTGAACGCTGTTTTTTCTTTTGAATCCTCATCTAGGGGATCTGTCAAAAGGCGCCCTTTAAGTCTAAACTAGAGATGTAATTAGATTGCGGGAGTTGGCTTAGTATTCCTTCGATCTGTGGTAAGGGGTATGCATTTTTTTAGTTACGCTGTTCACCTTACGCGAATTTAAGCATAGACGAAGCTTCCTTGGCTTTCGAACTAAGACCACTGGTGAACTCCAGTGACTATCAGATTCCTCAATGATTCCCTGAGCTAACATGTGGTCCAGCTCCTCCCCCCATTAACTTCTCTACTACAGGAGATATTGGATAGTGGCGTTGTTTGATAGGGGTTGCATCACCAACATCAATGACATCAGTAAATACATGCGTCCTGCCCAATCCCATTTTCGCAAAAGACGGAATCAGCTGAATGAAATCAGTTTTCCTTCCTCGTCAGCTGTCAACGTACATATTACCGAGGTTTCTGTTTTTTTCGGGATCTGATTTGTTAACGGTGGAAACAGGTTGAACAACCGGAAGAAGTCGATACCTAGGTAGAGGTTTTGTGTAAGAGATGGTATAATTACGAGATCTAGAGACTTCGTCCGACCTTGGAGCATTATCTCAGTGTTCAGATGTCCTACCACTTTCTGGCTTGCGCCATCCGCTGTTCTAACTTTTACCGATGAACGTGTAAATAGTGTTAGAGTACGGAGAAGCTTTTGTGCAAAAATGCATCCCACTACACTAAGTGACGCTCCACTAACTAGTAATGCGACTCTTGTGCTGCTTAAAAGTTGAACCTCAGCATAAGCGCGAAGATCATCTTTCGCTGACGTGATTGAGGATATAACCGATGACCGAAAAGATGGTCGTTTCTTCCAGAAATTTCTAATACGCAAGGCTGAACGAGTATAATTATGAGATGTTGTAAAAGCATTAATTCCAAGACTGGTTCTTAGTGCCATATATTCTTTGAGTCTCTGATCAAGTGATTTAAATGAGTGATGAGGTATAGACGATTTAGTACAAGCTGATGAATCTCGCTTCAAAATAGTTTTGCTTCCCAACACCTCTGGACATGGCATTCTTAAAGGTAGAGTTGAATGAAGTGAGGGGTTTGACTTTAAAATTGGGTTGGCTTTTGGGAGCGTGACTGGGTGTTCTGCCCGCTCCCTGTCTTGTTTAAATAACATCTAGTGCAATTTAATTTGTTAACCCCCTAGTTGCCACAACTCCAACAGAAAAGTCGAGGTGGTTGTAGGCAATCCTGAAACCGGTGCCTTTCTAGCTTGCAGTTCCAGCAAATCAAAGTTCTGTTTGACTCACGATGGCCGTTGGAATTATGAATAACAGAGACATCAGAAAGGACATGGTCATCTGGAATCTGTGGTAGGTTGTCGGATTCAGGAATAGTAGCCGGTAACGAAGAAAGCGTATCCTCAGTCGCAGGATAATGATATGATGTAAACGGAGCAAGTTCGGATACCGTCTGCGTAGGGCGGTAGACTAGCTAGAAGTTTTTCCCGTTTACGGCAGAGATTGCGAAGATGTTCAACTGTAAATACCTCAACGTAACACAATTCTCTTCGTATTTCACTGCGAAGATTGCTCAACAGTATATTCAATAATTCTCTATCAGCTATTGGAACACTGAGTCTATCACTTTGTCCCAAAATGTCATTAAACATAGAGTCAAAGTTCTCATTTTGACCTTGTTTACGGGATCGCATTCTCTCTTTTATTTCTTCATCGATCTATTTTATTTCTTCATTCGATCACCGAGTACGTAGAGCCATACACAGTTCGGGCCAATTAAAACGTGGAATACGGTGATGAAATCTCCAATACCATTCTGAAGCTCTTTCTGTGAATAATAAGTGAGCATGAGCTACAACCGCATCATAACTATACCTGAAAAAGCGATGTTATTTAAAGTGCTCACTTGATATATAAATTCTCCCACCTTCATTTTCGTTGGTCTGCCGCTAAAAGAGACAGCTACGAATGATGGTGGAGTGTTTCTCGTTTAAGGAATGATGACGATAAGCTGCAGGACTCGCTACGTACGATGGGTTTATATTACCCTGGTTCCTGGAGTTTTGAGGAGGTCCTTGGCTACCCCTAGGTGCATGCATAGACAATGTAGAGGGATTTTGCGGGTGACTAGGTGTTTTCACCCCCTCCGAAAAGAGTAGCTGATTCGCAAATTTTTCGTCAAAGGCTCTCTGCATCTGTTCTATACTTTTTCGAATGTTTACCTCCATGGCCTGTTGGATCACGGAAAAATCGATCATCGTTGCTGATTTATCTGCTGCCTGGTCTTGTCTCCGACGATTATCTTTTGGCGAGCTGGCCACGATTTCTGATTTTTTTACTCCTGCACGTTCAGCTTGACGCCTTTTTTCTTCAGCCCTAGTATTCGGTCGAGTCCACGTCTTAGGTATAGCACCGAGAGACTCTGGATGCCGATTGACCACAGGTATTTGTGGCTGTGCCTTATTCTTTCTTGTTTGTGAAATCGTAGAAAAGGGACGTCGATCCTCCGGCAAGAGATGCAAATCAGACTGTTGACAGCTTCTTTTACAAATGGGGCAATGTGGCTCCTCTTCTAGCCACTTTGCAATGCAACTATCATGGAAAACATGGGTGCAGGGTACTTCTAACAACTGGTCTGAATTCAGTTTTTCAGTGCAGAGGAAACATTTATTGTTGTAAATATTTTCATAAATATTCATTTCTGATTCTCTCGGCATTTTTCAATGACACTTTTGAAGTATTGAGAAACGTAAAATTTAAACTGAATTCCCAAGAGAAAAGTATTATCCCGTATTTGATTCAATTTTATGTTAATTAAACTTAATATAAACCGCAACAAAATTAACACTTGATAGTCAAAAGGGTTGAATGGGAAGGTATAATTGCTTAATCACTATCTCTCTATCTACCAATCTACTATCCGTTAGGGAAGTTACGTGGCTCCACTACCAGGGAATAGCACATTCGTTCTGTATATCTACAGAGAAGTCGGAAAACGTATACTAATCTTCGAGTCAGTAGTGTGAACAGAATACTTGATAGTGAGCAACCCAAAATGTTCTATTTTGTTCTTGCTTAATTGCTAACAATCTATCTATTCAGATCGTCTTTATAGGCCTTTAATTGTTTATTTAAATAATTATTTATCAAAATTATAAGCAAAAATTATTTTTAGCAATTTAATTATTTATTAAAATTATTTGCCAAAATTATTTCTAAGCAGTTTATTTATTAAAATTATAAGCATAATTATTTAATTATTTATTAAAATTATAAGAATCCGGAAAAATCACAACAACTAGCCAGAGCAAGTCGGTAGATGACCAACTTGCACTCTGTATTTTCTAAGCTGATGTAACTTCAGCTTCTCCATCACAACCTAGAACCTGTAATGAGAGCTAAGAGAGGAAATGATCGTTTGTTCGAGTTAACCAGTCAAACCACAAGAACTCACTAGACCATCAAAGATGCAAATTTATCCTTTGCCCTCTTATGATCAGTCAGTACCGTACCTTGAGTCGTTTACTCTTACCAAACACATTAAATGAATACGTTCTAAAAAAAATTTTATTTGGAAAACGGGGCTCAAATTATAAACGTATATGATAGTAATTGATCTAAGTGGTGAATCGTACACTATTCAGCTTTAACTAGCAGGCTAACACTATGATCTGCTCGACCATTGTGTCATATTTTCTCAGCTAGTCATTGCTGACGGTGTCGAACCACCCCTCAGTCAATTCCGTCATCCAACTGGAGTGCACGAGCTCGTAAGACTCAGTCGATGGTCAGTCGAAGGCCAACTCATCCACTCCTGCGCGTGTACTTAACAGTTAATTTAATCGAAAAAAATGCACTACATAATTAATAAACTATAATAGAAGGTTCTCCTAGGGTCCATTCTGTTTTAATTTTTATAAATAAAAATCAAGTCTCTGTTTCGGTGCCAATTTGTTCTAGCTTCGGATAGCAAAAACTAGTACTTTGAAACATGTCTTGCCGGTAGAGGTTTGTAGGCCCTATTCATCTTTGGAATTTACCTGGCGAGCCCATGATCGGTTCACACTCCCACACTCACTTACTTTTTAGGAATTTACTAGATCTTCTCGACACTCATCATATATAAAAAATTCTCTCGACCATGTCGATATGTTCTTATATCAATAAATATTGTAAATTTACTTACTCTTAGCCTAATTCAGCTGTTGGTACTATCGGCGTTGTCTATCCTCTATCCTACCACCTTCCAAATGTATCCCATATACGTTAAAAGAAATATTTGTGGTTGTATTTTGTTTATTTATAACCTTTATAACAGATTGTCTATTTTCGTTTATATTAAAATATTATTTTATCTTTAAAAAATATAATAATTAATTTGGCTCTTTTTACATTGATTATATTTTTGTGAAAAAGTTATAAAACTCCAAATCAAGCCATACTATTATTATCACTAAGTTAAAAATTTAAAAATTCACTAAACTTATAGAGACTTAATAACAGATTTTCTGTTTTTTTTTAGTTTATCTTAAAAATAATTTTGTTTTTGTTTTAATAAAATTTTTCTGAACAATTAAAAACTTGACCACTTTCGTCTACTCCCGTCTGACTCTTTAATTTTTCCAAGTTTTACAATTTTGAGGAAAACAAACAAAAAAATGGCAAATATTGCAATTTTTGAAGGGAAAAAACTTATACAAATTTTATAATTTTATGGAAATAGAAGTCTGAGTTTTGAAGAAAAAAAGTGACAAGCACTGCAATTTTTGATGGGAACAAAAAAACTTATACAAATTTTATAATTTCATATAGAAATAGAAAACCATTTCCGTCACTTGCAGACTAGAATAGGAACAACGAAGGTTATTTTATTCAAATATCACCGTTGAGGTAATTGTCCATGAAAACTTCATACATCATGAGAAAAATTTTGAAATAATAAAAGAAATAAGACCACGAAGGTTTTGGACTGGATTTAAGAAATGCAAGTGATAATGGTGTGAGAAAGGTTGTTACTATAGGATAACACGTAATAGGGATAAAGGGGATTTTCATTTCATAACAAAGTCTCACCAATAGGGTACCGTTTTTACTTTTTCAAAGTACGGAACCCTAAAAACATAGTTTAAACAATCGCCTGTTGCATGGTGGATCCCCCACATTCCATTGACCAATGTACCCCAAAGCTATCAAAATCTTTCTCATTATAATAGACACCTTTTAGATATGGGTTTGTAATTGGTTGGATTCGTTTTAGCACATTTTTTGGATATGGCTGTATGCTAGCCATTTTCCAAGAAATCCTCTTCTTATATGACAAATAGAAAATTTTATAGACGATGGACGCTAACTCCTTGGCAAATGTTTTAAGAATAATTGGCGAAATACACTGAAAAAAATATTATAATATGCATAAAAAATTACATTAAATCTCCGAATTTGTTAATGAGTTGGCACTAATAAACGTCATTTATTATTCTTGCGAAAAGGAGTTGAAGTAGTGTAGATATGAGTGTTTCAACCCAAAATCCCATGTATTTTTATATGGGAAAAAATCCTGCGCTTTTTGGTGCCATTTATGACGTCACGAAAGAGCGCGCAAAGAGAATACGATAATTATTGATTAGATTCATGACGTCATCAAAGAGTGTTATAAGAGAATGCGAGAATTATTACTTACACTACAATGATGAATTATAGACATGTATGACGTCACCAGACAATTAGAATACTACTGTGTAGGAGTTTAGTTATTTATATAACCATACAATATTCATGATGTAATATGAAATAAAATAATATATAGATTGTTATTGTTGTATTACTGCGTTTGCCTTTTTTGTTTGCCAATGAGATTTTTTTGATGTATGTCTTTATTAGCATTTGTTATCCAATTTTAAAAAATTAAGTAAATTTCGATTAAAGAGGATTTTTATGCAAGGTTTTCGCTCAATTCTTTTATGAGATTAGGAAATTTGTTGTTGTTATTGTTGTCGATGCTTTTGTTTGTATGTATCAGCACTTGTTATCAAATGATAAAAAATAAACACAATTTCTATTAAAGAGATGTTTATGGAAGATTTTCGCTTGTCTCGGATGCGTGGTCTTTGTCTGACACGTGGGGTCTTGTTTTTTTAAAAGGAGTTTATGTTTAATTGCAATTTTTATTACAATATCAGGCGTGTGGTCGTTTAAATTTTGCGAATAAAATGATGATGAAAATAATTTTTTTCTTGTCCAGATGTGTTATTTTTTAACTTTTACGTTAGTTATTTTTTGTTTGTCTGAAAAACATCAACAATTACATTGATATTAATAAAAAACAACAACAATTGCATGTTAACCCAGTTTCATTTAAGACATAGTGTAGAATGTGGATTCCAGAAGTTTTAGTTAAGTTTTTTTTTTGTAAAATTTTAATTTTTTATTGTTTGACATAGATAATCTGAATACTACAATGAAGTTAATGAAGGAGATTATGCAACAATCGTAATAAAATGTTGTATTATTTAATTTTCTTCTGATGTTGTTGTTGTTATGTTTGGGCCATGTGTGAATTATTTTTAATTTTTAATTGTTATTTGTTTTTGTTGTAAACATAAAGTCATCTAATTTTTTTGTTTTTGATGCATGAGTTTGACATAATCGATATCGATGACATGAATGACGTGGCTGATGACATCACAAAACAATAATTTTAAAAAAGATATAAACTAATTACCTGCAGTTATTGTGTTAACTCACAGATTTGATTGATTGTGCTATGTTTGAGTCATGTGTGAATTATTTTTAATTTTTAATTTTATTTGTTTTTGTTGTAAACATAAAGTGCATGAGTTTGACATAACCGATATCGACGACATGAATAACGTGGCTGATGACATCACAAAACAATCATTTTAAAATAAGATACAAAATAATTACTTGCAGTTATTGTGTTAACACACTGATTTTATTATTTGTAAGTTTTTTATTTGTAATTATTGGATAAAGATATCTGAATACTACGATGTATAATTATTTATGACGTCATATCTCAAGAAAAAGATTTAAGAAAATTAGTATGAAAAATAAAAAATATATTACAAGACAAGATGAAACATGTTAATCCAAATATTTGCATAAAGAAATTCTACTGATATCAGGAATCTGAAATTCAAAATGAGAAATGTGTTTTTGTGATTTCGATCATATGAAATCAAGAATATAACATTGAAATAAAAGTAGTTTTTGTAGTTTTCACTGTTTCATATTAGGTTATTGTGTGTTTAAAAATGGAAATTTGGGATGGAAATTTTAGTAAATTTCATATAAAGAGAATTGTTTATAAAAATGTTTTGTTTGATCACAATTTTTAGTTTCAATTCAATGTTTTTACAATGTTTTTTCGGAATGCTATGTAAAATTGTGGGAAAAAATTTAACACACATGGAAAATAGAAAATATTTGATAAAATATGTAGGAAAACAATTAACGTCAGATAGATATGACAACATTCGTACACCATTTGGCAATTCTTAATTTTCTCTTCTTGATTTTCAATTCTTTTATGAGATTAGGAATTTTGTTGTTGTTATTGTTGACGATGCTTCTGTTTGTATGTATCAGCATTTGTTATTCAATAGTAAAAAATAAACACAATTTCTATTAAAGAGATGTTTATGAAAGATTTTCGCTTGTCTCGGATGTCTGGTCTTTGTCTGACGCGTGGGGTCTTGTTTTTTTAAAATGAGTTTATATTTAATTGCAATTTATATTACAATATCATCGCTGGTAGAATATTTTGTTGTATGTTAACATTTCAAGAAACACATACAAACAAACAAACTCCATCGGTTGTAATTGCATACAACTATTTAAACACAAATCATGATATATACATATATATAGCATTACATTTCGTTAAATTAAATGATTTTTAACCGACTTTCGCCCAATAAAGATCATTACTTGTTCAAATCGTCTTATAAACATTGATTATCGTATTTTAATTTGAAGAAAAATTTGCTAGTTGTGTTAATTCCTATTACAAAAATTATTTTTAAAATTGTGTTAAAACATCATTAGTCGTACAAATTTGTAAACTATCGTAAACGAATTTTTGATTTGTATAATAATAATTATTCATTAGCCTTTAAATTATTATTAAGAAAAATAAGTTTTTAAACTGTGTTGAACGTTTTTATTTAATTTGAGGAATAATTAAATTAGTAAGTTGTATAAATTTTTATAAACAGAACTAAGTTTATAAACTGTGCTCAACATATTATTAAATTTGAGGAAAATAAATTTTAAAAAGAAACAAATCAAAATGTCTAAAATCAGTGAAAAAGTAAATCAATTAAAATTAAAGTTAAACAAGGCAATTGAAAAAAATGATTCAAAAACATTAAATTTGTGCATAAGTGAATATACAAAATCGTTAAAAGATTTAAACAAAAAATTAAAATCAATCAAAACTGTTGGTGAAAAAAATAATGTAAAATGTGCTATTGGACAAATTAAAGGATTTAGACAAATATGTAAAAATCTTTTAAAAAACAAGGCTACACGCAAAAATAAAAAAGAATTAGCAAGTGGTAGAGTGGTTTGGGAAGATGTCAATTCCGCATTTAAAACTAGGATGAGGACTGGCGTTGTTATAAATTTAGTGCATACAGACGCAAAATCATTTTTAATTGATTGTAACGCGTTAGTTCGTAGACGCATCCAAAATATATTAAAAAAAGAAGAAGCAATTAAAATCAATACGATATTTTGTGGTGAATTTTGTGTCATGAAAACTAAAGAACAGTTGTGTGAATATAAGTACATTAACACTAAGAACTCAACTATTTTTCGAGATTCAAACTTAAACGATTGGTTTTTAGAAAATGTGCTTAATCCAATTATCACAGAACTCAGTGAATTTCAAGATAAAAGCAGTGGTTGGACGTTAGCCGCTATTGTGAATTTGACTGTAAACATAAACAAATACAGTCCACAACTTGGATCTTCTTACATAAAATTACCTTCACAAATCGAATCAAAATTAGCTTGTGTAAACGTAAAAAATAGTGATAACGCATGTTTTGCATGGGCTGTAACATCAGCTTTATATCCTACCAAAAAACATACCGAGCGAACAAAATCTTATGAGAATCATATAAATAAATTAAACTTAAATGGGATTCGATTTCCAATGACTTTCAAACAAATTCCCACTTTTGAAAAACAAAATAATGTATCAATTAATGTTTATATACTAAAAAAAGATTCAAAACGAAACTATAAGACACTGCCAACATATCTAACGAAAGATAAAAAAGAAAAACATGTTAATTTACTAATGATTCAAGATACGTATGATGTAAATGACGAAAATGAATATATACTTTCAACTGCAAAATATCATTTTGTTTGGATTAAAAATTTATCAAGACTTTTAACCAAGCAATTAAGTCGTCATAATGGAAAAATATATATATGCGATCGATGTTTACACTATTTTCACACAGAAACAAAGTTAAATTTGCACATTCAAGATTGCAAAGATTTAAATGAATGTAAAATACGTTTACCAACAAAACAACAACAAGAATTATATTTTAAAAATCATAAAAACAAAGAAGCAGTACCGTTCGTTATTTATGCTGATCTTGAATGTCTTCTAAAACCTCTAGAATGTAAACATAATATAGGAAAATATCAAGAACACGAACCTTTTAGTATTGGATATTATGTAAAATGTGCTTACAATGATAGTTTATCATTTTTCAAATCATATCGTGGAAATGATTGTATAAGTTGGTTTATTGATGAAATTCAACAATTTGCTGAACATGTTGAAACAGTATTCTCTCATCCATTACCAATAAACAAATTAACTAAAGAGGAGTTTCAACAATTCGATGATGAAGAATCATGTCATATTTGCGAAAATCTCTTCTCAGAAGCAGATATAAAAGTTAAAGATCATTGTCACCTAACTGGTAAATATCGTGGAGCAGCACATAATGCATGTAATATTAATTTTCAAGATAGTCATGCAATACCGATAATTTTTCACAATTTATCAGGGTATGATGCACATTTCATTATTAAAGATATTTCAACCAAAATTGAAGGACGCATTGATTTACTCCCAATCAACAAAGAAAATTACATTTCGTTTACTAAACACATACCTCAAACCACAATAAAATTTCGATTTATTGATTCATTTAGGTTTATGGCTTCATCTTTAGATACGTTAGCCTCATACTTGAATTATTTTCCTGTTTTAAAGTCTGAGTTTGTAAATTTATCAAACAATGATTTTAATATGCTTACTAGAAAAGGTGTATTCCCATACGATTATCTGGACTCAACAGAAAAATTAGAAAAAACAAATATACCAGAGCGATATGAATTTTTTAACAAATTAGAAAATAAAAACATCACGAAAACAGAATATGATCATGCAATTAGCATTTGGAATATGTTTAAATGTAAAAATTTAGGTGAATATTCGGATTTATATTTAAAAACTGATATTCTATTACTAGCTGATGTGTTCGAGCAATTTCGAAAAAGTTGTCATACTACATATGGTTTAGATCCGGTTCATTATTACACTTTACCTGGTTATGCTTGGGATTGTATGTTAAAATTTACTCAAATAAATTTGGAGTTATTAACAGATATTGATATAATAATGTTTATTGAACGAGGTATTCGAGGTGGATTAACCCAATGTTCTAAACGTTTTGCAAAAGCAAATAATAAATATATGTTAGATTACGATGCAAATAAAGAATCAAGTTATCTTATGTATAATGATATCAACAATCAATATGGCTGGGCTATGTCTCAATATCTCCCCTACGGGGGATTTGAATGGATGGAAGATGTTGATATAAATAAATTTGATGTGAGAACTATTAAAGATGACGATGACGTGGGGTATATTGTGGAAGTTGATTTAGATTATCCGACAACCTTACATGATAATCATAGAGATTTACCATTTTGCCCAGAGCATTGTACTGCTCCTAGATCAAAAGAACAAAAATTAATGGGTACCCTTAATAATAAATTTCGATACGTAATACACTATCGTAATTTAAAACAATGCTTAGATGCGGGTATTAAGATATTGAAAATTCACAGAATATTAAAATTTAATCAATCACCATGGTTAAAACCTTATATAGATCTTAATACAAAATTACGTATGGAATCCAAAAACGATTTTGATAAAAATATGTTTAAACTAATGAATAATGCAGTTTTCGGTAAAACAATAGAGAACGTCAGAAAACATTGTAATGTTAAACTAGTGACTAAATGGATGGGTAGATATGGAGCTGAAGCTCTTATCTCCAAACCTGAATTTAAATCATCAACTATATTTAATGAAAATTTAGTTGCAATAGAACTAAATAAACATGAAATATATTTTAATAAGCCGATATATGTTGGAATGTCTATACTAGATATTTCAAAATTAAGTATTTATGATTTTCATTATAAATACATGCAAAAAACTTTCAAAACAAACTCTAATTTATTATATACTGATACAGATTCTTTGATATATGAAATCAAATGTGATGATGTTTATGATATTATACGATTGGATTGTCATACTCACTTTGATACAAGTGACTACCCCGAAAATAATATTTATAACATACCGCTGGTAAATAAAAAAGTTTTGGGGATGATGAAGGATGAGAATTGTGGTAAAATTATGACGCATTTTGTTGGTTTAAGAGCAAAAATGTATGCTTTAAAAATACAAAAATCAATTGATGATGAGGAAGTTTTAAAAAAAATTCTTGATGATGAAAAATTAGATGAGAATGAAATAAAAAAATCTATTTTAAATCAAAATATTATAAAAAAAGCTAAAGGTATTAAAAAGTCTGTAGTGAATAACAAGATAACTTTTGAGGATTATATTAATTGCTTGGATAGCTGTGTTGAATTTAATGTCATTCAAAATTTGATAAAATCAGAGAAGCATATCATGCATAGCATTACTCAAGCGAAAATAGCTTTAAGTTCATATGATGATAAGAGATATATCATAAACGGTAGTTATGATACCTTACCGTGGGGTCATTATAGCATTATGGATAGCTCAAAATAAATGAATAAAATTGATAATTGTTGAAACCTAAGCTTAACTATCTATCCTTGATTGATTAACCAATATAATTTTAAGCAATAATTAAAAGAAATGTAGTTTTTATTTTAATAAATAAAACACAATTGATAACATAACATTTAATTGACTTTTCTTTAACTATTTTGAAATTTGTATTAAGAAAATTTTAATTTTAATTTTAATTTTAATTTTAATTTTAATTTTAATTTTAATTTTAATTTTAATTTTAATTTTAATTTTAATTTTAATTTTAATTTTAATTTTAATTTTAATTTTAATTTTAATTTTAATTTTAATTTTAATTTTAATTTTAATTTTAATTTTAATTTTAATTTTAATTTTAATTTTAATTTTAATTTTAATTTTAATTTTAATTTTAATTTTAATTTTAATTTTAATTTTAATTTTAATTTTAATTTTAATTTTAATTTTAATTTTAATTTTAATTTTAATTTTAATTTTAATTTTAATTTTAATTTTAATTTTAATTTTAATTTTAATTTTAATTTTAATTTTAATTTTAATTTTAATTTTAATTTTAATTTTAATTTTAATTTTAATTTTAATTTTAATTTTAATTTTAATTTTAATTTTAATTTTAATTTTAATTTTAATTTTAATTTTAATTTTAATTTTAATTTTAATTTTAATTTTAATTTTAATTTTAATTTTAATTTTAATTTTAATTTTAATTTTAATTTTAATTTTAATTTTAATTTTAATTTTAATTTTAATTTTAATTTTAATTTTAATTTTAATTTTAATTTTAATTTTAATTTTAATTTTAATTTTAATTTTAATTTTAATTTTAATTTTAATTTTAATTTTAATTTTAATTTTAATTTTAATTTTAATTTTAATTTTAATTTTAATTTTAATTTTAATTTTAATTTTAATTTTAATTTTAATTTTAATTTTAATTTTAATTTTAATTTTAATTTTAATTTTAATTTTAATTTTAATTTTAATTTTAATTTTAATTTTAATTTTAATTTTAATTTTAATTTTAATTTTAATTTTAATTTTAATTTTAATTTTAATTTTAATTTTAATTTTAATTTTAATTTTAATTTTAATTTTAATTTTAATTTTAATTTTAATTTTAATTTTAATTTTAATTTTAATTTTAATTTTAATTTTAATTTTAATTTTAATTTTAATTTTAATTTTAATTTTAATTTTAATTTTAATTTTAATTTTAATTTTAATTTTAATTTTAATTTTAATTTTAATTTTAATTTTAATTTTAATTTTAATTTTAATTTTAATTTTAATTTTAATTTTAATTTTAATTTTAATTTTAATTTTAATTTTAATTTTAATTTTAATTTTAATTTTAATTTTAATTTTAATTTTAATTTTAATTTTAATTTTAATTTTAATTTTAATTTTAATTTTAATTTTAATTTTAATTTTAATTTTAATTTTAATTTTAATTTTAATTTTAATTTTAATTTTAATTTTAATTTTAATTTTAATTTTAATTTTAATTTTAATTTTAATTTTAATTTTAATTTTAATTTTAATTTTAATTTTAATTTTAATTTTAATTTTAATTTTAATTTTAATTTTAATTTTAATTTTAATTTTAATTTTAATTTTAATTTTAATTTTAATTTTAATTTTAATTTTAATTTTAATTTTAATTTTAATTTTAATTTTAATTTTAATTTTAATTTTAATTTTAATTTTAATTTTAATTTTAATTTTAATTTTAATTTTAATTTTAATTTTAATTTTAATTTTAATTTTAATTTTAATTTTAATTTTAATTTTAATTTTAATTTTAATTTTAATTTTAATTTTAATTTTAATTTTAATTTTAATTTTAATTTTAATTTTAATTTTAATTTTAATTTTAATTTTAATTTTAATTTTAATTTTAATTTTAATTTTAATTTTAATTTTAATTTTAATTTTAATTTTAATTTTAATTTTAATTTTAATTTTAATTTTAATTTTAATTTTAATTTTAATTTTAATTTTAATTTTAATTTTAATTTTAATTTTAATTTTAATTTTAATTTTAATTTTAATTTTAATTTTAATTTTAATTTTAATTTTAATTTTAATTTTAATTTTAATTTTAATTTTAATTTTAATTTTAATTTTAATTTTAATTTTAATTTTAATTTTAATTTTAATTTTAATTTTAATTTTAATTTTAATTTTAATTTTAATTTTAATTTTAATTTTAATTTTAATTTTAATTTTAATTTTAATTTTAATTTTAATTTTAATTTTAATTTTAATTTTAATTTTAATTTTAATTTTAATTTTAATTTTAATTTTAATTTTAATTTTAATTTTAATTTTAATTTTAATTTTAATTTTAATTTTAATTTTAATTTTAATTTTAATTTTAATTTTAATTTTAATTTTAATTTTAATTTTAATTTTAATTTTAATTTTAATTTTAATTTTAATTTTAATTTTAATTTTAATTTTAAGTTTAATTTTAATTTTAATTTTAATTTTAATTTTAATTTTAATTTTAATTTTAATTTTAATTTTAATTTTAATTTTAATTTTAATTTTAATTTTAATTTTAATTTTAATTTTAATTTTAATTTTAATTTTAATTTTAATTTTAATTTTAATTTTAATTTTAATTTTAATTTTAATTTTAATTTTAATTTTAATTTTAATTTTAATTTTAATTTTAATTTTAATTTTAATTTTAATTTTAATTTTAATTTTAATTTTAATTTTAATTTTAATTTTAATTTTAATTTTAATTTTAATTTTAATTTTAATTTTAATTTTAATTTTAATTTTAATTTTAATTTTAATTTTCAGTCATTGGCTTGACTGGCCAGCACGTTCAGCTAAGGCCAAGCCATTTTGCCAAAGTTTGTCACAATGCTATAGTTGCAAAATTATCTACATAAGCCTACCCAAGTAGCATTTTTGACATAAATTTTAAAAATATAACGAGCAAATGTTGTATAATTCATCTATAGATATTGTTAATGTAGCAAAATTTTTCAATTTAAAGGTATGGTTTGAAGTTTCTCAGAAAAGTTGTGCGTGGAGTCCCCCCGCGCGGAAGAAGCGAAATTTCGTAATGAGGAAATAAAAACATATTACATTCTTTTAAAAGTCATTAATTATTAGTGAACTCATACTGCTCATATTCTTTAAGACAAACTTTATTAACATTGCTTACAATTCACAATTGATCGCATCTTTTAATTATCATTTTCGAGTGGAGAAATATCCAAATCAATAACATTTACAATGGGCTTAAGAAAACTAAAAAGATACGAAATGTTTGAGCTCTATTTTTTCAATATTTCTTGCAAAAACTGCATTTTTTCGTTTAAAATATTTCAACTTAAAATGATAAGAAAATGAGTCTTCTATCAGGAGTCTTCTATCAAAATGTTAATGAAGCAACAAAAACCTATAGAAGCAAAATACTCGATAATATGCTTTAAAAATATTTTTCTGAGTAATTATAGTATTTATAGGATTTATTATAGTATTTTTGGGGTTATTTTTGATTTAAACCAAGTAAACATCTATAGTTGCAAAATTATCTACATAAGCCTACACAAGTAGCATTTTTGACATAAATTTTAAAATAATCACAGTCAAATGTTGTATAATTCAATAGGCAGCCGTCTAAAATTCCAAATAAAAAGTTTTTGTTTTCCAACATATCATCATTTTTCCAACACAGTTTGTTTTAATTCTTCTGGCCGCTTTAAGACTATCAGCATGCATGTAATATATGGAATAACTTCAAAATTAAAAATCAAAGATACCGGGAATTTATACATGCCGCCAAGGCTAACAAAATTATTTGTTGGGCAAGAAGCCAACATCACAAATATGCTGATCAAATTCATCGGTAGAGATGCTTCCAAATTGAACGCACCATTATATGAGTTTCGTGTGAAACCAATGGCGTTATTGGTTGAAGACGAAACACAATTCGAGATGGATGGTCAGCTGTTAAATTGTAATCAAACAAAACATTTTTATAAACAATTCTCTTTATATGAAATTTACTAAAATTTCCATCCCAAATTTCCATTTTTAAACACACAATAACCTAATATGAAACAGTGAAAACTACAAAAACTACTTTTTTATTCGCCTGCATATTAAAGTGTTACTTTATTACTGTGCTTTGCGGCTTGCGGAAAAGTATCACTTTTCAACTATTTATTTTGTTGTCATAGCTACGTCCAAAAAAGTAAAAAGCATTTGTATTTGTTTAAATTCTATGTAAAATAAAAATTTTTATCAAAGCAACCCTTAAATTCAAAATTTCATTATCCAATTAAAATAGTTGTTATCATTTGTTGTCATAGCTACAAAATAATTTGGAAAAAATAATAAATATTTTGTCAAAGGTTACTTGTCCCACATATTTTTATTTTAAAATTTATGAAAATTTATAATTTTAATTTAGAATAAACCAATTTTCTTAAAATATTTTGCTTGCGGCGAATAAAAAATAGTATATGATGCACGGACGTAAGCTATTTTGGACTTAATGTGGGTGCAAATCTCGGCTAGCGCCTCGATTTGCAAACTCCACATCCGTCCAAAATCTTTAGCTTTACGTCCTAGCATCATAATGTACTATTATTTCAATGTTATATTCTTGATTTCATATGATCGAAATCACAAAAACACATTTCTCATTTTGAATTTCAGATTCCTGATATCAGTAGAATTTCTTTATGAAAATATTTGGATTAACATGTTTCATCTTGTCTTGTAATATATTTTTTATTTTTCATACTAATTTTCTTAAATCTTTTTCTTGATATATGACGTCATAAATAATTATACATCGTAGTATTCAGATATCTTTATCCAATAATTACAAATAATAAAGTCAGTGTGTTAACAAGTAATTATTTTGTATTATTTTTGTATCTTATTTTAAAATGATTGTTTTGTGATGTCATCAGCCACGTTATTCATGTCGTCGATATCGGTTATGTCAAACTCATGCACTTTATGTTTACAACAAAAACAAATAAAATTAAAAATTAAAAATAATTCACACATGACTCAAACATAGCACAATCAATCAAATCTGTGAGTTAACACAATAACTGCAGGTAATTAGTTTATATCTTTTTTAAAATTATTGTTTTGTGATGTCATCAGCCACGTCATTCATGTCATCGATATCGATTATGTCAAACTCATGCATCAAAAACAAAAAAATTAGATGACTTTATGTTTACAACAAAAACAAATAACAATTAAAAATTAAAAATAATTCACACATGGCCCAAACATAACAACAACAACATCAGAAGAAAATTAAATAATACAACATTTTATTACGATTGTTGCATAATCTCCTTCATTAACTTCATTGTAGTATTCAGATTATCTATGTCAAACAATAAAAAATTAAAATTTTACAAAAAAAAAACTTAACTAAAACTTCTGGAATCCACATTCTACACTATGTCTTAAATGAAACTGGGTTAACATGCAATTGTTGTTGTTTTTTATTAATATCAATGTAATTGTTGATGTTTTTCAGACAAACAAAAAATAACTAACGTAAAAGTTAAAAAATAACACATCTGGACAAGAAAAAAATTACTTTCATCATCATTTTATTCCCAAAATTTAAACGACCACACGCCTGATATTGTAATAAAAATTGCAATTAAATATAAACTCCTTTTAAAAAAACAAGACCCCACGTGTCAGACAAAGACCACGCATCCGAGACAAGCGAAAATCTTCCATAAACATCTCTTTAATAGAAATTGTGTTTATTTTTTATCATTTGATAACAAGTGCTGATACATACAAACAAAAGCATCGACAACAATAACAACAACAAATTTCCTAATCTCATAAAAGAATTGAGCGAAAACCTTGCATAAAAATCCTCTTTAATCGAAATTTACTTAATTTTTTAAAATTGGATAACAAATGCTAATAAAGACATACATCAAAAAAATCTCATTGGCAAACAAAAAAGGCAAACGCAGTAATACAACAATAACAATCTATATATTATTTTATTTCATATTACATCATGAATATTGTATGGTTATATAAATAACTAAACTCCTACACAGTAGTATTCTAATTGTCTGGTGACGTCATACATGTCTATAATTCATCATTGTAGTGTAAGTAATAATTCTCGCATTCTCTTATAACACTCTTTGATGACGTCATGAATCTAATCAATAATTATCGTATTCTCTTTGCGCGCTCTTTCGTGACGTCATAAATGGCACCAAAAAGCGCAGGATTTTTTCCCATATAAAAATACATGGGATTTTGGGTTGAAACACTCATATCTACACTACTCTCCTATAAAAACTTTTGTACCAATGTGCCAGTTTTTTCCGTATTTATTTGGTTGAAAATCGTTTAAGTAAATCTCCGACAGACCAACTTTCCAGTTTGTACCGTTGATTGGTTTATGTAAATTATTTGTAAAAGCTGATAAAGTATTATCAGGATAGTAATTCATTGAGTTATCACTGAGTAAAGTAACATAAAATTCATCTTTTAGGTGTATATCGCCCATGTTTTCTTACGTTTTGGAAAATTAATTTTTGTTTGACTGTCAGCCGCTTTAGCTGGTCGTAAAATTCGTTTTGTAGGTGTTGTAAATTTCTCGCTATTTATATGCTTTTCTTTCTTTTCGGGTGGACTGTCAAGAGGAACCGTTATAACGTCTCCAGACTCGGTTTCAAATGTTTGATAATTTTGATTTGGAGTTAATTTTCGTTTTCTTAAACGCTCACCAATTGATGTGGCAGATAGTGCTTTTGCGAAAATTTTGTCTTGAACGTCTTCATCAAGTTCACTGTCAGACTGTGTTGTTTCTTTAAAAATATTTTCCTGGACGCGTTTATCAAATACTTCATCATCTTCATTCTCATATATTTCTTCTTCAGGAAACTGCATTTCAAAATTTCTTTTACCGACAACATCTGTTTGAGTGTCTGTCGCTCTAAATATGGGTTTTGTACGGAAACGTGTTTGGGTACTTTTAGGTTCCATGATTTTAATTTTTTTCTCTTCAATTTTAGATAACAATCTTTTTTTGTTTCTAATTTTAAATAGGTTCTGACGATACAAATACCACTTCTGAATATCGGACAAATTTTTGTTTAATAAAATGTTTTTCATCTTTTTATCCAACTGGTTGAGTTCAGCGTCTGAATTTTGCTTTAGTTTTTCATATATTTCAGGTTTTAATATTATCATTTTGTTAAATGTTGTATTATTCATTTTATAAAATGACCAATCACCCCTGATAAAACTGCACCGAGAAGAGCAGGTAAAAATCCACCACGTTGAATTATAATTTTTCTTTTACTAGTGAGCGACTTCTTACGGCAAATGAGTGATCTCAAGTCCTTTTTATACTTTTTTAGTTGATTGGTTGCTCTTTTATTTAAATGACAGTTACCTTTTAAAATATTTAACGCAATTTCACAGATCGTTTTAATTACATTCGGCTCACATTGTTTTATTATAACTTTTTGAAATTTTCTCTTAGAATTTTTTAACAGGTGCAATATATGACGGTTGGTTTGTAATCGTTTCATATTCCTCACCAAATTGCTCCAATTGCTCTTTTGTACAAAAACAAAATTTTTTTCCAAATATGTCACTTCTTAATCTAAATATATCATTAATATCTTGAGTAAGGTCTATTAAAATGTAACCATATGGTAAGGTAGTTACTTCATTATATACTTTCTCAAATTCGTTGACCTGTTTTGGGTATATTTGACGAGCTAAAGGCAGTATTTGGGATTTATCTCTAGGGTTTTTGAAAAGCACTAAATATTTACAATTTAATGAAATATCTCTTGAAAATTTT
This sequence comes from Diogma glabrata, assembly GCA_963693315.1. Lineage (NCBI taxonomy): Eukaryota > Metazoa > Arthropoda > Insecta > Diptera > Cylindrotomidae > Diogma > Diogma glabrata. Next base: position 52,199 of record CAVNZG010001373.1, read on the forward strand.
CCCTGGTGAAAAACGTTTTGAGTTACAAATATTACAGATAAATTTCTATGGTGCGAACCTCTAGTAAATAATTCGCACACAATCTTGTCGTGAGAATTTAACATCATATCATCTACTATAATTAACAGTGGATCTTGATTATCACAAAAATCTGGAATAGTATTATAATGTTCAAGTCCTTTGATATTTTTCGGGGCGGCTTCTTTATCGGGGTTACACCAAATAATCTTCTCAATTGGAGGTTGAATATATTTGTTTTTTTGTTTTATTAAATTAAAAATAAAAGTCGATTTCCCACAACAAGACGGCCCGGCAACCATCATAGTAAACGGATGAAAAAACATGGTTTGCCGAAGAGTATCTATCTAACTATACAAATCTATATGTATACAAAACAGAGGTCGAGTATAAAATTAATCTTGGAAAATTGGACAGACAGTCTCTTATATAGTCTCACAATGGCCAAACGTGTTTTCATAGTTGATCTCCAATTTCTAAGAGGAAACGATAAACAATATTTTGTCAAAGAACTCGCTCTACTTGAAAAAGGAAGTTTGATTCCTATCGTTTATCATTTCAAACCACCTTACCACGAAGAAGAACTAGGTCAAGCAGCACAATATAGCAACCGATATTGCGGCAATAAAATAAATGGACTTAATTGGAATGGCGGATGCATTGACTATGTGGATATAAAATCAATTATTAAATACTATTTAGAACAAGCTGAAAAAATTTATGTAAAAGGCGAGCAAAAAAAATTTTTCCTTGAAAAGTATATTGAGAGTTTTAAAATAGAAAATCTTGCCATACCGTCGTTATTAAAGATTGAAAATTTTAAATCAATGTGTCCGATACATCTTTCAAATAATCATTTTAGATGTGCTGTAAAAAACTGTCTTAACATTTATATGCATCTTCGGAAGGAAAAAGTACTATAATGTTAAAAGCAAAAAAAGTTACCTTTAACAATAAATTAGATCTTTACGTTATGTATGTGTGGGATTATGCATATAGAGTAGCTCGACAGGGAAAATATGAAGAATATGCACGAGATCGAGATAGATTTCATAGACGAATAAAAAATATTGAACCTATTATCTCTGCAGTTCTAAAAAAACCTCATAGAGAAAAAGTTTTTAATAAATTAATAAGGGTTGGTTAACCCAATAAAATTAATGTACATAAAATCATGTAATAGTTTTATTTTAGTTTTAAAACAAAAATGTAAAAAGAAAAATGAATAAAAACACGTGACAAATTGTTTTATCTGTCATTTGTACCATTATTTTATTGTTTTAATTTTAAATTTGAACTCACATTTGAACTAACCTAGTCTATCTGACATGCTTCCTAGGCCTTTAGCAACAACAATAAACCCACAATAACAACAAACAACAATTAACCACTAACCTACACTTTAAATCGAGAAATTACCAATACAGACAACCAGAACTAGGTCAAATACTAACCTAGTTTACCTGACGACCTTCCAAGGCCTTTAGCAACCGGCTAGGGACACACACAACAACAACAAACCACAATAAACCAATAACCTACATTCTAATTCCAATACAGGAAACTAAAACTAGGTCAAATATTAACCTAGTCTACTATATAAGGTCGTAGCCTTTCATGGCAATTATAAAAACAGGTTTTGGTTCCCCATGCTCAACTCCCGGGAGCTCTACTCACTTTGATGTAACCAGGGAATCATTTTGGAGATTAATACCCAGGTTAGTCTCCCAGGTAGAATCAGAGGTTACATTAGCTACTAGCTAGAAATTCCTGTGCTGCGATTATTGACAAATTGTGAGTTTAAAACTACAAATTTATTTCGTCAATAAAATTTTATGCGAAAAGAACCGCCCGTTATTCGTCCGGTATTAAAAATTGACAATTTCAAATTTTTAATTGTATGCAGTAACCAATTATTATGCGTTGTCATACACAACTTAACGTCACAATTTGTGAGTTTTTCACAATGAGAAAATGCCATAATCGCAGTACTGGTTGTGTTCGAAAACCGATGTTGAATTGACTCAGTCATTAATTCGTCGTGGGTTTGGTTCAACAACCAGGCCAGCCTAGAATTGGTTAATAATAACAGAAAATACATGCAAAAGTATAGACTGCCATCCCTAATCATTCCGACATCTGTACACCTCTCTTCCTAAGAGGAAATAACCTTAACCTCCATAATAACCTTAAAGAGGTTACTGAGGTATATTCCAGAAAACTTTACGACCCATGTTTACACAATGATAGAACAGTATCACTAAATAAACAATATGAACTACGAAAGAAAAATTATAACACTAATCAGAACGAGTTTACATTTACAAATTTACATACATACCATGTAATAGCGGATAAGAGCCTCGGCCTATAGCTCGGGTAAGCTAGACCAGTATCACACACAACGCCGTACAACTTTGTACAACTTTTGCTTTTCCTCGATGGCAATTCGATGGAATTCTGTAAATCACGTCATTCAACTTGGTTATAATGTTGTAAGGTCCCTCCCTTGCAGCTTGCAGTGTTGGTGATAACCCACGTTTCCGCTTTGGATTGTTTACCCATACTAATTGTCCTTATCAGTATGATTAGATCGTATATCGTATCGGGCTTTCATTCTATCACTGGCCAGTTGGATCTTCAGCCTAACAAGCTTGTGAATATCCTCATGTTTCTCCTTGATTTGGTTGACGTATTCTTGCGCAGACAATGATGTTGATGATACTGCTTCAAATTTGAGTTCACCAGGTAGGCTTAAATCACTTCCAAAAATATTGAACACAATATTGTGCCCATTCCGTGGGCCGGTAAGTAATGTAATGTTCCGAGAGAAATAAAATATTTCCATTTCTAAAACATTTAGTAATGCATTAGAAAACTCATGAACCTCGAATACGTTTTGTTACGTCTGCTCAAACTTTATATTATTACTCATATAAATAAAGTTTTGATTGAAAAAATCTTTTAAATGTAATTTCAATAACTTAAAGTAGATTTAAGAGCAATGCCTAAACCAATACTAATTTTTATTTTTTCGCAGACATTAGACAAACGTTACGAATGTAAAATTTGTAATAAAAAATTTCACTTCAACTGTCTACTAAAGCGTCATATGAAAAGTCATTCGGGTGAGAAACCATATGAATGTTCAAAATGTAGTAAAAGATTTGTGAATAAACACAATTTGGAAGTGCACAAACTAACTCATGACCCGGAAAGAATGACGGTAAGTTAAAATCGGCTCCTTCAAACAAAATCAATTTCTAAATGCATTAAACGTGATCTTCAATTTTTTCAATTTTATATATAGTTTTCATGCCAATTTTGTAATAAGGAGTTTAAAGGAAGAACGGCATTAAAACGTCATATGACGAAACATACACGAGAAAACCTATTTCAATGTGCACACTGTCAAAAAGAATTTACATATAAATATGATTTAGTACTTCATATGAAAACTCATACACGAAGAAAGCAGGTAAAATTTTATTTTAGTTAACAATCGAATTATTTGTATGAAGAAAAAAAAGTGTTAAGGGTAGAAAACTACACTTTTTTCGAAACGTACTATAATGATTTGAACTTTTATACGAAATTATAATGTTACTTTACACCGGAAAGCTCAAAAAATATATGAATACTGTAATATTACACCGGTACACTGAATTTATAACAAACAAACTACACTTGGAAATCTCTTATATTATGAATCACAGAAAAATTGCAAAGAAACTTATTAATTGGCTAACAAATAAAATAATTTAGTTAAAAACAAATCAAAAATTATAGAAATTAAAATTAAAAAAAAAGCTTACATTAATTTATCTTGTATGTTGTCTTCTTCATGTTTTATTTTACGTCTTCGTTTTTCTTCTGTGATAACTCCCTTTATTAACAATTGCATAGACATTTGTAAGTATTGCAGTTTTCTAAAGACGTAGCCTTAACGGTGAACTTTGATCTAAACAATTTTCCTGAAAATGCTGCGAAAAAATTACGTCATGTAATCTGCGGTTTCCAAGGTTTTAAATTTAGTGCTTTTAACCATGCATTTAAATATTTTGTATCGGTTGGCAATCTGTGACATGTTATTTTATTTCTAATGTCGAGAGTTCTGCACAGCTCTTCCATCAGTTGAGATTCGAAATTCCTTCCCTGGTCGGTATGCAACTCGAGCGGTGTTCCATATCTGCAAACCCATTCGTTGACTAACGTTTCAGCGACCGTAACTGCTTCCTGGTTCGGTATTGCATAAGCTTCCGGCCATTTTGTAAAGTAATCAATGACCACCATGATGTATTTGTTACCTTTTGTAGTTTCCGGAAACGGCCCCGCGAAGTCTATAGCAAATTCTCTCCATTGGGGCACCCACATTGTACTGTTGAATCTCTCCTCGAGTTCTAGTCTTTGGTCCTTTGCTCGCCGCACAAGTATCGCATCGCCGACACCATTGCTCTACGTCGGTTCGATACCTTACCCAATAAAACCTCTCCCTTACTTTGGCTAGGGTTTTATTGACTCCCAGGTGTCCTCCAGAAATACTTCCATGCAGCTTTCCCAGTACCTCTTCTACTCGACTTGATGGCAACACCAGCTGTTCCAACACTTTCTTTCCATCAACGGACTCCCATTTTCTTTTTAGTATCCCGTTGTCCATAAATAGTGAGTCCCATTGCGCCCAGTAGCATTTCACCTCCGTACTTAAAGGTGCGACCTCTATCCACTCCGGTCGCCTTCCCTCGGTTTTCCATTTCAATATTGAAGCCATAGCTGGATCCTTTAGCTGCTTTCTTTTAATTGCCTCGGTACACCAATCGTCAGGAGTTTGTAACTTAATTTGATTCACTTTCATTGCCTCCTTTCTCTCAGTCCTGCTACATGACTTGCGCTCCTCAATACAGGGTCTTCTTAAAAGATCGTCAGCGTTACAATGTATTCTTCCCTTGCGGTGTTCAACGCGGAAATCTCCTTCCTTTTTGACATCCACTTGCTTGTTTGAGAGGTTCATCAACTGGACTGGAACTACTCCTTCTTTTGCAGCTATTAGTGTTTTGCGTTCCCGTCTGATGTGCCCCAACTTTCCACAGTTCCAGCATCTTACTCTGCTAGACCTACTTCGTTGATTTCGCTCAGGTTTATCTCCCAGACTTTTGACACGCATGATCACTTCCTCAAGCGCTGCTTTTAGAGGTTCTTCAGCAACTTCCATCTGACGTACTATATCTGACCCATACGCTCTTTTTCCAGCTTCCATCTGCAGGGCCAATGCTAAGACTTCTGCAGGTAGTTTCTTCCCGCTTAGATACAGCTGATTTCTCATTTGTACATCTCGAAGAGCATTGATAAATGTCAGCTCGTCTCGATGTTCAGCGTTATAGTTCGAATATGACAGATTAACCAGTCTCACAATGTCAGCCTCTAGTTCTTGCAAAGTTTCGCTGACTCCTTGTTTTCGTGTTTTGAGCTGCATGCGATGGAGAGCTTGCATATGACTTTCCCCATATCTTACTTCTAAGGCCTCCATTAGCTTGCTGTAATCACGCTCTGTCGCTGATAATGTCTGTAAAATTTCAGCAGCAGGTCCCTTCAATGCCAATATAAGCGTATTTGCTTTTTGCTGGTGATCAACCCCAGTGGTTGCTATCTCAAATTGCATCTTAAATATCTGATACGATGTAGATCCATCAAATGTGGGTGTTTTTACTCTAGCTGGAGCTGAAGTAGTTGATGGATTGATCATGTTACCTGACTTTCCTTGTGCTATTTCTTGGCGTAATTCACTCGAAAGATTGCGTAGTTTCTCTTCATGTTCTTCGGTAACTTTCCGCAGCTCCCTTTTCATGTTGTTGATTTTGACCTCTGCACTGGATATACGTGACTCGATTACTTCACGTAGACTTTCTTGCTTTGCCATCATATCAGCAAACTGTTGTCGTTGCTCGTTTCCTTGTTTGGCCATCATATCAGCAAGTTGTTGTTGTTGATCTACTTTTTGTTCCGCTGCCAGTTTTTCTTTTCGGGCCATCATATCAGCAAGTTGTTGTTGTTGTTGCTGTGTCATCATTTCTTTCATCAACACCATCATCGGATCAATTGCTGGGGCATTCTGAAGCGGAGCTTCCTCCGGCTCTACTTCTATGACCTCTGTGTTTTGGCCTGCTTCTTCCAAAACTTTACGCAGCCGGAATGCAAGTTCTGCCTTCGTTCCATGGATTGGAGCATTCCTTTTCTTCAACTCATCCTTCAGCTGGGTCTGGCTGAGATCACTAATATTTACTGTCTTGACCATTGTTTCAATAATCCCACTTCTGACACCACTGTAACGACTCTGCGTTGGTTCTTTTAGATTATCGAGGAAACACGACAGTAAAAAGACAGATCTTTAGTTAACAAAATCTCAAACTTTATTTATCAACCAGTTACAGCAACTTCCGATTTTAATTACAATAAATTCCAGGGTCTCCAATTTATGTACGATAAACTTCACCGCTTTCCCACAATTTGAATCAATAATATTCGGAATCGTAAAATCTGTATTTACTATTCCACTAAGTTCAAATTCTTTTACTATTAGTACCCAGGCTCAAGTACCACCGATTATTCCTTATACTTGCGAATATTTATAAAACACTTTTAATTGCAAAAGTAAAACTGACTATCTGATATTTTGTTCGCTTATTTATATTCAAAAACAAATAAGCAGAAACGTCTGGTAACTCAGTTTTTGTTGCCAGTGTATTTTCTAGAAACAATAGGCCACTCCTCCTTTTAATTCATTGATGTAAACATTTGTATAACAAATTTAATTTACATTAATTTATGCAAACTGTATTAGTTAAAAGGAGTTAACTTTTTAATTCATCTTTGCCGAATGTATTGGTTATTAAATTAACCCATTCTGGACGAAGTTTATTACAATATAGTTAAAATCGTTTCATGTATGTTTTAGTTATCGCTTCTCAGCTGAAAGTCTATAATAATAGCGATTAAGGTGGTATGTATGTTTTAATTTTTTCCGTTGTAATTTTTTTATTTTAATTTGATTAATTTAGGCAGGTGCGTAATAATCAAAGTAACTCGAAATTATGATGTAATTTGCATGCACTGCACAATATTATTTAATGCAAATAACAGACATTTTTAAACAACAAGCTTTGTATTTTACTCCAAAC
>CAVNZG010001374.1:2500-21457 GCA_963693315.1 Diogma glabrata
ACCTTATAAGAGAACATGGTTTTTTCACTTGTTAATAAAAAAAGTTAACCAAAAACGAATATTTAACCAACAATATGTTTGTTCTTGTTAATAAAGTTTTTTTTATTAGAAACTTTTGATAAATCGCACTATTTGATGTCAGTGCTTGACATAACTGTAATATTTAGGTTTTTTATTTTAAAAATTTAAACATTCTAAAAAACGGATGTTTTTAATTCTACCATTACTTCGAAATGAATCGTTATACAATTGAAACTTGATTGATTTCTTTTATGTCGCCATTGTGACATTTATATCGTTTTTGTGTCCAAAAAACCAACTATCAACAGATCGTAATTACGAATAAATGCTCTTACTGCAAAATGTCTTGACAGCCATCTAACTTCATTTAATGGACAAAATGCTACATTGCAATGCAAACATACATTGTAATGCAAATGTTAACACTACTATAAAACAATGTGTAGTGCCAATAATTGTTTCAAGTTTTTATTTCACTACTTATTTTATACTTTATTTTATATTTTATACTTTAGTACTTTCGAAGACTGGTGACACTTTCACGTGTGGAAAATGCAGTGCTTTTAATTAACTAATAGGATTATTGATGTGTCTGTTGGTTGACTGCACTCAATCTCTAACCGGAACGTTCTTATTTCCCAAAGAAATGAGGGAAACTCTTTGTGATAAGTTTAGGTTAGCTTACACAAGTTTAAGTAGAACTCCAAATAACAGCACTTTTATTTGACAAAAACAATAACTCAATGTTTTAGTTTATATTTATATATTTAAAACTCCAAATAACACCACTTTTATTTGACAAAAACTATAACACAATGTTTTGGTTTATTTTTATATTTTACTTAACTTATAGTTTGTAAACTAAACTCTGTTTATAATATTTAAAATTTGACCTAACGACTGATTTGTCAAATAAAGATTGACTAAAGAAAACTGACTTCACTATTGGTCCGCTTAATTACTATTTTAATGAATCACTTGACTTTGCGATTTCACTTGGTTGATTTGTAACAACTGACCGTTTAATTGATTTTTCTTAAATTGACTGGCTTGTTTTATATTTGTAAAATTGACTCTAAAAATGACTGACTTGATTCGATTTGTTTATTCCGACTACCACGATTTTAATTTAAAATATTTCTTTTAATTTAAAAATGATTACTCGTTGACCTTATTATTAATTGGTATTTCTATAAAAACGATCCACTGACCAAACTTTAGTTTTTTGTTTTTATTTTATTTTATTAAAAATTACATAATGTAATTTCGCGAAATTAACGTTTATTTTAATTTTAATAAAGATTTAGGTTATTATCACGGAAATATTGTTTTAATAAAATTGGAATAAATGTACGATTTGCGAAAAAGGTGTTACGAAATTGTAATCGATTGAAATGAAAAACTAGAGTTTAGGTCAATGTTGCGTTTTTGTTTTTACTATTTATTTATAATTTGGAAATCTCTATTCCTCTATTTGTAATTTGTAATTTTGTATTAATCTCTATTTGTTTATAATTTGGAATTTTGGGAAATGTTATTAATTGTTTTTGGTTTTTTGGCAAGTTGCTGTGGTAAAACACGTAATGTGTTTTACTACAACATCACATTCAGCTACGCTTGCCAATTCTTCAAAGCTTGCTTTCTTTACGGTTGATCTACTAAACATGGTAAATACTGTCTTTAATAATGTTTCAATATCACGCATTATTGGTACTTCTTTCCAAGCATCATCAATTCCTAAATCTTCCTTGTGTGCTTCACAATGCTGCTGCGATAAATGAGGGATTCTGTTTCGTAACAATGCAGCCATACCATTATTCTTACCAAGCATTACAGAAGCACGTCTGATGTAAACAGTATCATATTATGCATATTGATATAATTTTTTATTTAAAATTCGTCAATACCTTCAAATATGAAGGAACTAGTAAATCCAGTTAATTTTAAAATTCCTGCAAATACGGTTTTACGGTCAGAAGAAAATTTAGGCCGGTATTTTATGTATAAAATTAAAGCTTTGTGTGTAGATATATCAGTACTTTCATCCACAATTAAACAATGAAAGGACGATTCTCTTAGTTCCTCAAGGTTTCTTGTGTTACAAAATTTTGTATTACAAAATTAATGCATTGAACATGTAATTGGACTTTTTTTTTTAATATTTTATTTTAGTATGGTTTAAGCTTTCGCCAATATTACCAAGTTACATAGTTATTTTTAAATTGTACCCTTGTTGTGCCCCGGAATATGGTGTGGCCCGGATGCAGAGGGTTTCCATAGTTATAGAAGGATATTTCGATCTAATGGAAGAGTGAATTGTGCAGTTCATCAACGCATGGACAGCACTGTCAAAGCAATTGCATTTTTAACATAAGCCTCTGATCAATTTGAATGCGTCATCTTTGTATGTGTCATTATCTATAAACTAGATCTGCCATTGTGAGTAGAGGAGAAGCTTATGAATGTTGACAGATTCATCGGGAAGAATTTTAATTTTTAAAACTTTGTCGGAATAAGAACCCAATTTGGCAGCGGCGTCAACCCTTACGTTACCAGGAATATCAGAGTGGCTGGGAATCCATACCACTGTGATCTTTATGTTATTGTGCAGAAGTAAGTTAACGATTGATTTCTCATAGTATTTTAATTTTGAGTATTTTAAATTAGAGAGGGATATGCAAGAGCATAATGCATCAGTAAATATTATCAAGTCAAGTTATATTTGAATTTATGGCGATCTTGATGGCTTCGTGAATTGCTAAGAGTTCCAGGAACTTTATAGAAATATTTTCCAGAATGGATAAAGAATAGGTGGAGGAGTCATATTGGTTATATATACCTATACCATTTCCCAAGTCATTTATTGATCCATCTGTAAAACAATGGTCTCGATGAGATAGTTCTTTAATATAGTTTAGGCTGACCCCCTTTTTAAGATGGATGGAGTCTCCAATCTTCTTATATATTAATACGCTAGAAAAAAACTTTGTGGAGCCTAAGGCTTTTTTATTCGCTGATGGATTCATTTCAAATTTTCACAGCTAACTGATATTAGTGTAACCTATATTCGGATTCACACAAATCGGATCATAAATAAAAAAGTTATTATATACGGAAATCTTTTTATATACATATGCATTATAAGTTTACATACATACAAAAACGAAATTAAAAATTTATTTTATTTTTTTATATTTTCTTTTTTATATATTAGCGAACAACGAACAACAAAAACGAAACTTAAAAATTTATTTTCTTTTTTATATTTATTTTTTCTCATTCATTTCAGTCGTCTTTTGTCTTTGAACAAAGGACGGTTTTCGAGTCGTCGGAATAAAAGAGATTATATGCGTAATATGCGTAATAATGTTGATTTTATGAATGATATTTTATGAATGATATTTATGATGATATTTTATGAATGATATTTTCTTTTTTATATATTAGCTATCGAACAACGAACAACAAAAACGAAACTTAAAAATTTCTTTTCTTTTTTATATTTATTTTTTCTTATTCATTTCAGTCGTCTTTTGTCTTTGAACAAGGATGGTTTTCGATATTATTTCGATTATTTTGTTTATTGATATAAAGATATTTGATAATTGATATAAAGATATTTGATATTGATATAAAGATATTTTGTTTGATATTTAATTTATTTGATATTGATATTATTTGATATTTTTGATATTTTATTTATTTGATATTTTTGATATATTGATATATTTATTTATATCGATGCCAAGACCACGTCGTAAACGTTTGGATGTGAGTGGTACATCGAGTCGTCGGAATAAAAGAGATTATATGCGTAATATGCGTAATATGCGTAATAATGTTGACTAGGAGGGCCCGGCGTGCTTCGCTACGCTTATAAATAAAGTTTTTCCGTAGACCACGCCTATAAATAAAGTTTTTGCGTAGGCATTTTGTTGACGTAGAAGCAATGATTTCAAAAAGTGGTAATGAGAAATGCTAGCATATGATTTTTAATTTTCTTTTTAAATATATGAATGAAAAATAATCAGAACTCTAGCTGATCAGTTCGGATATATGACAAATTAGCGATCAAATAAGTTTTCAAGTAAGCTTATTTGATCTCTAACTTATTTGATCGCTAATTTGTCATATATCCGAACTGATCAGCTAGAGTTCTGATTATTTATCATTCATATATTTAAAAAGAAAAATTAAAAATTATATGCTAGCATTTCTCATTACCACTTTTTGAAATCATTGCTTCTACGTCAACAAAATGTCTACCAAAAAACTTTATTTATAAGCGTGGTCTCCGGGCCCTCCTAGTTGAAATTAATTTGTGTATTGATGTGTCTATGGTCATTTTATTAATGTAGAGTAATGAATTTATTAAGTTAGTGTTAGGAGAGAGAGGTGTTTTATTAAATATGAATCTGTATTTATTGTATACGAATTTAAAATATTTGAGGTTATAGTTTGAAGTTATAAGATTTCCTACGTAAGTATTTTTGAAGATGTGATTTACCATATATTTGAATGTGTACCCTTCTATTTTTAGATTTATGGGAAGATCCCCGGCTTCGGCAATAACTGCAGAGATTGGGGTACTATTCAGAAGTCCTAAGGAAATTCTTAGACTATTGTTAATGATGATTTGAAGAATTTTGAAGTGAGATTGATTAAGGGAGATGATTGAGCTGTACTGAATTCTGCTCATGATCAAACTTTTGTGTAAGTTAAGTAAGGTGGATGGATGAGCTCCAAGTTTTTTTCCGGAAAATATTTTTATTACATTTAGTACAGAGTTGCATTTATCTTTTAAAATCCTGTGGTGACATAAGAAGTTTAGTTTCCTATCGAAATAGAAACCTAAGATTCTCATAGATCCAACCTGTTCAATAGTTTCATTTTTGATTTTTATGTTAGTGGAGGGAATATTAAGATTGCGATTGTGCATATATATGTATTTTGTTTTATTTATATTTATTTGTAACTTTAGCTTTTCCAGTTGACCTACAAATTTGGATATGAATAAGTTGGTTTTTCTCTCGACTAAAGTGTGATTTAAATCCGATATGACGAAAAAGAAATCGTCCGCGTACTGTAGGATGAAGATATTACCCAAGTAACAATTTCAGTTTTATATAAGCTCTTCTAGTGCTCTAGAGCTATAATATACAGCTGGTTGCTTTATATTTTGCTGATGCAGCGCTGCCACAGCTCTAGCAGAGCTGTTGTGGTGCTAAATTTGCTACTTTTACAGCATTATTTCCTCTAAAGAAGTTGTTTAATAATATTTAATAGAGCTACATTAGCTGTATAAAGGTTGACTGTTAGAGTTTTTGAGAGCTAATATTACTTTTTGAATACAAATACTAGTAATTTTTTCAATGAAACTTTATGTTTACATAAACTAATACATATCGACATGGTTTTAAAATGTTTTGATGTTATGGTTTCTGTCAAATAAATTCTTTTATAAATTAAATGGCAATTTGTTTTATTTTAAATAAATAATATATGTAAATACTTTTATTGAAAATATGTATACAAATTTTATGTGCCATTTATTTTTTATGGTGAATAGTGATAGTTTAGAACTAAAATTTTAGTGCGCCCTTATTAGTTTTGTGTATTTGGTGGCAAAATAGAAAAATTATAATTTTTTTTTTAATATTTTGAAACATTTTTCACAGTTTCAGGTTTGTTAAATAAATTTATTTTGGTGAATTCATCTTTAAAAAAATTCTTAGTTATAAATGGTTAACAATAGAAATCCAGTTATCGTGATATGTCATATTTGCAAAATACATCATTATCAAAAATAATTATTAAAACATTTTTGGCCATTATGGTGATATTTTTTACTCCATCTTTATAAAAACGAAGATGGTGGCAAATTATACCAATATAGAGCTACCTATTACATATTACTCCTTTATAATGCTATTTATAACGGTTTATTTTAATATAGAGCTATCACAATCGCATTACTTTTTTATAAAGCTATTTGCTCTGTGAAACTGTTCTTTTTTTGTGTCACAAATGCTTTATTGTATAATAAACTTATTATGTTACAAAGCAAATAGCTTTATATAGAAGTAGTGTGATTAAGAAAGCTCTAAAATTTTAAGGAAAATGTCACACATAATCAAATGTCAATGCTTCAATTTCAACTAACGTTTGACTGAAAAACGCAACCATTTTGAATTATTGAAGATTCAAAAACTCGCAATAACTCAAAATTTACGTAAAAAATAAGCTCTGTTATATTTGAGCGCTTTTTATATTAGAAAAAAGCAGTTTATAAATAGACATTAACGCTATATTACAGTAAGATTTTATAATGCTTATAGCTTTAAATAAGCTCAATTATAGCTCGCTTTGCTGTTGCAACGGTGAAATACAGCTCATAGGTCTATAATAAGTGGTGCTGCACTACTTTAGTTTAAAAGCTCTATATTAGGTTATGAAGCTATTGTAATGCTATTCTAACAACTGCCTGCTCTATATTTTATTAGAGCTATGAGTTTTCGAAAACTATTTTATAAAGCAACAATAATTTTGTTTAGAGCTCCAAGTATCACTCGACAAATAAAACGCGCAACTAGCAACATACAATCTTCTCTAGAGCTTCAGTACAGTATCTTGATACTAATAGCTCTAAAAATTGTTACTTGGGTATCATTTGAAAGATTATGAAGATGGTAAGTATAGAGGTTGAATAGTATTGGGCTCATTGGATCGCCTTGAGGCAATCCCAAACGTACTGTTTTGTTTATGTGGAATGTGTTATCACTAAATCCTACCGTGCTGTTGATAAGTCTATTGTGAATCCATGTGATATATGCTGGAGGAATACCTGTTTTGTAACGGTGGACTCATTACAGAGGTACCACTGTATTTTTAGTTTGTTTTCTCGTGGTGGGGGAATTCAGGTCGGAGAGAAAAATCGAATAAAAAAGAAGATTTGAAAATCAAATCGAGGAGTATAATTTTGGAAATTGAAAAAAAACAATATGTTATAAAGAATAAAATTTATTTGTTTAATTTATTTTTGTAACAATTGTTTTAAGTTTTTTAAGTTAGTATAATTTTAATAATAATTATGATCAGAACAAATTATAAGCGTATCATAGAAATATTTGGGTTTAGCGACTCTCATCTTCTTTTTATCCAACATTTTTCCCATAATATTTGTAATCAGGAATTGATAATAAAGGGAGTTATCACAAAAAGGTAAACGGAAATGCATAAAAAAAAATTTTGAAGACAACATTCATCACAAAAAACTAAATGTAAGCTATTTGATCTTAAATTGTTTAATTTTTAATTTTGTTTTTTTTTTATTCATGTTAGATTCACTAGATTTATAGTAGTATGTTTCTGTGATTTATAAAAGAAAAATGATAAGAGATTTCAAGGTAAAAGATTTGTTTGTGTGTGTTGAATTCAGTGTACAGGCGTAATATCAGTTTTAATATAGTTTTTTGAGCTATCCGGCATAAATTATAAGTATAGTTTGTGAATTATATTGAAAGTTTCGCGTAAAAGTTCAGATAGTTATAGTTTCACTCATGATATTGGTCAAGGTATTGACATGCACATTATCAAAGGCTCCTTTAATATCCAAACTTATTAACAAAATACACAAGTTGTTTTTGGAGAGTTCTGTGAGTTTGTTCAGAAGACAAAAGACCAGGTCTTCGGAAGATCTACCTTTCTACCTCGAATGAAAGATCTGGAAAGATAGAGTTTTCTGTGATATGTTTGTCAATTCTGTTAATAATTAATTTTGCCATGACTTTATATGTTACAGAGAGTAGCGATATTGCTTGATAATTTTCGGCTTTCATTTTGTCTTTGTTAGCTTTTAGTATTGGAATTACTTTTGATATTTTCCAATTGGTCGGAAAAGTTTGATTGTACCAGGCGGTATTGAAGAAGTCCAGAAGTTGCTCGATGTGTTTAGTGTTTAGATTTTTTAAAATCCTGTAGGAAATTTGGTTAATGCCAGGAAGAGTGTTTTTGGAATTTTTTATAATTTTGATAATTTCCTCTAAATGGAATTCATCTTTACATAAGGTAAGTGTGTTGATAGACAGACTTCTGTGAATTCTTTGGTTCGTGAAGTATATGTTCATAAATGATTCTAAATTATCTCTAATTTTAAAAATGTTTGTGTTGGTATATTTATTAAAGAAGTTGTTAATTTTTTTCCAGACATTTTTCACGCTTGTATTTGGATTAATGCAATTGGTGAATTTTATCCAAGCTAGACGTTTTTCCTTTTTAATTTCTTTCTTTAATTTACATGTGAATCTTTTTAGCTCGATGTATGTGAATGAAGTTTGGTGTTGATTATAAAGTTTTAGTTTCTCTTTTTATATCCCATAAGTGTTTAATAGTCTCGTTCCACCATGTTTTGGGTCTATATTTATTGCTTTTGGGGATTGTAATTGTATTTTGTTTTATGATTTAGCTGATCTCCTGTTCGAGGTCTTCTAGATCAAAAGTGTGATCCGGGTTGAGTTCCGAAAGATCTTCCGAAATATCGATTTGTAATTTAGCTTTTTTCTCAAAATAGGAAGAGAGTTGAATGTATCGATGTAATCTAATATAATGGAGAGGTGGTCCGAAGGTACCAATATTGGTTTGATCAATGTCCCAAGATATTTTGGGTGGGGAAGCGCATAAAAAGTGGACAAAGGGGAGAGGGTGATGGCATGAGGGTGATGGGTTTGTCGTGATGAGGGTGATGCCATTTTGATCTGTAATGGTTATGTTCAGGACCTCCAAAGGATTATAGTCCCAGTGATCATGAATTGTTTTCATTACTATATTATTTTTTAAAATGAATCCCACACCAGCTCAGTAGTTGTCATGTCTGTGTTTTAGGATGTTGGAGTAACCCCTTATCTTGTATGTTTTGTTTTAGCTGGACTTTTATTAAAGTAGATTCAAAGAGAATCAAAAGAAAAAAATAAACACGCCGGGAACTATTTTAAGTCATTTAAGTCAAAAACCGAATTGAATTGTTCAATATCTTCATATCGAATTGTTAAGATTTAAAAAAAACATTTCTTTTAATAAAAAAAACTATGTCACAAATTATATTAATGTGTTAATGTTTTTTGATGTTTCAGAGTGAAACATGTAATTGAACAAAAATATCGCCATTCAAACATTTTATATCCATTCGTGTACAAAACACAAGGTGTAGCAACATTGAAGACAAAAAAAAATCCTCGTTCATTTTTTTCGATTATTGTGAGTGAATTCAGTAATCTTCTTTTCGTTATTTTTTTTCTGAAATTAAACGTTTGTTCGTTACGTTTAAATTTTAAGGTTTTTTTTATTGATTGAGAGAGATTGAAATATTTAAGACGTTCGAAATGTTTTGAATAAACGGTCGAAGAGCTCGAAATTGGTTTCATTATTGAATGTGAAAATTTGACAGACGTTACAGTTTCTTTTGGGCTGGACCATGTTTCCGAAAGACAGGCTATATTCACATTCTTTAAATGTATATAGCTTTCTAACTCGGATAAGTTTTTTTTCAAACTTCTTATATTGATCTGCAATATCTTGAGAGGCATGATGTGTTATTTTAGAAGTGTAGGTTGTGGATTAATAATGTTGTACGAGATTGACTTCTGTTGGTTAACTAGTTCAATATGGTGGTTTAACTGTAAGATAGACTCAATTATTGAGAATAAATAATAGTAAAGGATGAAAAACAGGTGAGTAGAATTAAATTGCGTGATGATGTATATCTGGGGTTTATAAGCAGTATCCATTTAGATGAAGGTTGAGGTTAGAGGTGAGTATTTATTATTTATCGATGATGTAATTAACGGAGTCGTTGGTGTAAATTGACAATAGTTGTTCCATTTTCTTTAGGTTTTCGCACAGATTTATTATTTCATTATCCTTATTTATATCATTATATCTCTTTATCGCTTAGCTTTGCGATGTTTTCCCCGATCTTTAATGTGTCTCTTACCAGCAGCAATATGTCTATTTGGTTATTTTTGATTTCCCTAGTTTCAGTTTTTAGTAAGTCATTCTCTTTTTTAGTTTCTATTCTGAAGGTATTCAATTCTGATTGTATTTTTTGATAATCTTTATAAATGTTAGTTAAGGGGTCAATTTTATTTTTTATGATTTCGTTTACTTTATGAGAAGATGAAATATGTATTTTTTTGTCTTTTGGAGTGCAATAAGGCATCCTCAAAATATTCTGATTTTCGAGAGTTTGATTTGTGTGGGGAAATTGAGAGATTGTGAGGGTTTTTTTTATTGTTATTTAAAGTGGAGATTAATTGTTTGGCTTCTTTTGGAGAAATTTTTTTTGTATGTACCAAGAATCTTATTCTTTTTTGTAACATGTATTCATTGCAATCTCGATGGTTAGTTGTGCATTCTTTTTTGCAATATAGGCAATGAGGTTTGTTTGGGCAGTTGTTTGATTGATGGTCTACTTCTGTACAGTTGTAGTAGCGGAGTTGACCTCGACATTTGGATGATGTGTGTCCGTATATGAGGCAATTATAACACAATATTGGATTGGTTAGATATGGGGTAATATATCTTTTGACGTTGGAGATAAGAATATGGTCAGGTAAATTGGATTTTCGAAGAGTGACAACGACAGAAGATGTTGACTCAGCCACTAATCGCGATTCCATTTTGTCAATCTTTCAACTTCTGTGATGTTATCAAAAGTGTTTAAGTGTTTCTTCAAGTCGACTATATTAATATCCAAAGAGATGGATCTGATGATGTCCTTTACAAAAATAAAAAAGTTGGGGATGAAAGCTCTGCATTCGGTGTTTGACGCAAAGAAATCTATTATAGCATTTGCGGTGGACCAATTATAAGTTTTGATTCTAATTCTATTTTTATTCATTTGGAAACTCTCATTGCCATGTATAGGTCATGAATATTTTTGCCCTCTATGATCAGTAAGAAGGGACCAGAGTCGTTTGAGCAGTATTTCAAAGTTGAATTTGGTGTTAGTAGGAGATAAATTGGTTGTGTCTTGATTGGGTGATTGCTTGTTATTGCTGTCTAGAGATTGTTCTTTGTGGTTATCACAGTTGTCCTCCGTTATGTCAATACCTGAAGACTCTTCTGAATCCATGGTATAAATAGAAAAATTGTTACAGTAGAATATAGAATGTAACTAGAAAAAGGTATGTATGAGTTAACGCTGTGATCTTTATTAATATCTTTTGACTTGGTGATAAATCTTGGTACTAGTTAATAAAGTGGTAGAAGAAAACCAAGGGAAGAGCGTTAAAGTATACACTTTGTTCCTATATGAAAGAAGAAGTGGATTGACTAACGCTTTTGGACTGATGAAAGTTCTAATTTTTATTGTGAGAGATAAAGCCTTATCTTAATTTCTCTACCGTAGTCGTTAATATACAGAGAATGTATTCAAGCGATGTTCAGTCAGGTATTGTGGTTTGTATATCACTAGAAAGTTTGTGTCGATATGGATTCCAGATCGGAATCTCAAATTTGGGCAAGTTGATGTATGTAAAAAACGATAGTATAAACTACGGATGTATTTAAGTATTAAAGCAGAATCAATTACGATTAGGTTGGCGCGAGTGCCCCAAATGAAAAATCAGAAATAAAAATTAAAAGGAGAGTTAGTTATCATCCTTAATTTTTCCCATGGTACATTCAAATGATAAATTATTTAAATACAATATACAATTGTGCTTAACATTGCATACAAATGTAATTATAATATTAAAGATTATATAAAATTAAAATTACATAAAAACTAAATAGAAACAAGTTCACCTGGAAGTCCATTGGATGGTTATGTTGAGCAGCTGATATAAATTAATGCTTGGGTGGTTTATCTTAAGCAGCCGATATATATTGAATACTGGTTTATATTGATTTTTTTAAAATGGTAGATAATTTGTTGGTATTGATTCATTAACTTAGTTGAATCATATATTTATTTTAAATTGTAGATTTTCACTTTTGATATTCTGGTTCTTATTTGAAGATTAACTTATAAATCAAGAATATAGTTGAGCATGAATTGGTAATAGCTGGGCAATGTTGTCCAAACATATTGTTATAGACTCTAAAAAAAGAAAAGTATTTCATTATAACTATAATTATAATCCTGCATCAACTGCTTTAACTGCTATAACTATAATTTCTATGTTCCACTTAACCTTGAAAGCAACGTAAAGCAACGTGGCTTCATCTTTCCATTGGTATAGTTTTTGATATTTGACGATTTTATTAATCCATCGATTTAATGCTAAATTATAATCGAAAGTTGGAATTAGATTCTTTATATCATCTGGATGCATCAACGTTTGATATTGAATGTCTTTATTCTCCTCCATCTCATATTCTCTAGCTCGATTTTTCTTAGGCGGCATTTTGATATTAATAAATTACTCGTGTTAACTCAATCTCGTTCAATATTCTCAAAAATTATGAGCTTATTAATATCCCTCGATTCAAATCCCACTTCTGAACTATAATTTAATGTATTTCAATTAGTATTTAAATGGATGAGAGAATTGCATTGATTTAATCTCCAATATTATGATAATTGTTGATTGCAGTAAATGTCTGATAACACTAGTTTACAAATTTTGAACTTTTTTTGTCTCCCTGAATAAAACCCAACTTTTCTTATGGATTTGGACCTCCTAAACACGAATATCATTTTCATTTTTTTAGGTTAGCTCTTGTTTTTGAAATATTCAAGAAAAACAATTTTTTCGGAAATCAATAATGTTGTTTCGGTTTTTGGGTCTCATATTTTACAAAATAAACAAATTATATATATTAATGAAACATGTGCATAGTAAATACGCCAACAAATATTTTGAAGGATATTTTGTAAAAATCCATTGAGGATTATGGAAGTTACAGTCGAAAAAAGTTGAAAAATTCACGTTTTTTTTAAATTTTCCATTTTCAACGCCATAAATTTTGAACAAATAAGGCCACTAATTTTTTTTAATTTCTTGGAGCCAATAATAGCTTCAATTTTCTTTCTTTTAAGCTAAAAGATACGAATATTGGTGCAGTTTGCAACAAGTTATTCAAGTTTTCCCAAAGAAAATCAAAACTGAAAATTTGGGAAAAAAATTTAACTATAAGAATAATTTAAATTCTGCAACATAATTTATTTATATATAAGTTTTTTTCGCAAATACGTGGCACGCGTGCCAGACTTGGCACGTTTAAAAATTTGTCTGGCACGTAAACATTCTGAAATTAAATCCGAAATTGGCCTTAAAATCGCGATTTAGGAATCACAATAAAGAACAGATTTTTTCAGATTTTTGTAATAAGTTAAATATTACTGTTGGTCCAGTAAAAAACGGTAAAAATAGTAGGGAATCTCCGAATTTTTTAATCAGCATCGATTTGCCTGAAAATTTGAAATTAAGCTGAACACACCCTACATTTCAAAATCTACTCGCTTTTTTAGGGGCAAATTCAAAACTTATTAAGCTACAAATTAAATCTTAACCGATCGAAAAAAAGATCACAACCATCATATCTCAACCCTTAAAAACCACCAAAATAAATTTGTCGCCTGCAATAACTTTTTTTAAAGTATCATAATAGTGTATTATGATTACATTAAAAAAGTTATTACAGCCGACAAATTTATTTTCTTCTTTTAATATAACTAAATTAAATTCTGAGATATTTCCAACCAAGGAATTGGAAAAATTCAAATTAATTCCTTAGTTACATGAGTTTAATTGCTCACAAAATCCTAATAAAATTTAAATGTTTTTTCATTAATATTTAGCACATGGAATCCTCATGCGAACTATAATGACTGTCAATCTCCTCCTTTTCTTGATCTAAAATCGGAACACTATTATGACAGATTTTGCCGGAGTAACAAGTTGCGTTGCAGAAAAGTCCAACTTTTCGACAGATACATAATGCACCACATCCTTTTTTTGCAATTACAGAAAAGCATTTTTAAAGGTTTTTCCGCAAAAATTTTTTGCATTCTGGTGGGCTGCAAAGATAATTCTTATGTATTCTTATGAGGTAAACTTTTGTGAACGACGGTTTATCTCTACCACCTTCATACTTTGTTCATGATAACTATCAAATACAATAGTAATTTTGTTACCGAAATTTCTTCTCAAATAATAGATGTATTCCCAGAAAAAAACTGCTGTATATGTGCCATTTAATTTTATACAAAAGCATATTTCACAAAAGGTTTATGAACATGAAACGCAATCAAATAAAATTACTAAAAATACTGGATCTTCTAATAATATTACCGCCGCAAGTTTTAAAGTAGTAAGAGATATTGCCAAACATGGCAAAGCATTTACGGATTTATTAAATCAAATCTTTCAAGTTGTGGTGAAACACTTTTCAAAAATTTTGAAAGCAAAGATAAAATTCTCACCGTAGCCAAGGTATGCAGTTAAGTGCAAATACCGTAAGAAATTATAAAATTTTTTTATAAAAATACGTGAAAATATTTCTGCGGTTGAAGTGTTTGCTTGTACTATTTCATAACTGGAGTGGCACGCGAAAATAGCGATTATTAGAAAAAAAATTGTTTCGGCACGCCAATAAAATTCAGTTGTGAACCCTGATCTAGCTCCTCCCACCTCGGACTTGTCTTAGGAATTGGAAAATATCAGTTAGTTGATTATGAAATGTCTGGTTTTGTCAAAAGTTGTATTTTAGTTGTATATGATTTTTCTCGAAATTGAGATTTTTTTTGTGGTTTTTTGATATGATATAGCTCGTCCCACTTCGAATTTATTTTAGGAGTTGGAAAATATCACTTAGTAATGAAGATAGGCAGTTCTTATAAATTGGGTGATTCTTTTAGCAGTATATATTATGTAACTTCCACAAATAAAACAAAATGAATTTGGGCTATTTTTACACTTGAAACTTCTTGACGACGCCATTTAAATCAACTTGACTTTACAGTTTACTAACAATTTATGTTGCTTTACAAGGCAGCTATCACTATTTATTTATTTATTTATTTATCACTATTGATTCACTATTTATTGATTTTTAAAAACAATACACTATTTAAAATTTATATTTGTAATAATTTTTCTTTTTTAATTAATATTTTCACTTGAATGTGTAACGAAGTAATTATGACACGGCTGGATGGTTCGTTGATTCTTGGATTTACTACTTTATCATATATCACAGATTTCCATTTCACGCGACTTCGTAACCAGATTTTTTATCATACTTAATTCATAGTCGTCGGTTAATATAATTTCCGCTGCATATCGGACAGTTGATGAAAGGTTGTGCATTTGTACGAACAAGCGCCGGTTGTGTAGTGGGAAATACGGAGAAAACTGATCGCCAATGTGAACCTACGTGGTTGAAATATTTTTATTTTATGTTCGCTCCAACTTTGTTTTATCGTGATAGTTATCCAAGAAATAAACGAATTAATTGGGTAAAAATTGCACCGTACTTAACGGAGTTCTTAGCAATGGTATCCAGTTGGGTTTCGATCCCTTTCGAATATTTTTTGTTGACTTTGGAAAGACCGAAATGACGATCATAACTCTGTTAACAATTTTATTTAGAGTTACTTCGACAATTGCAGTTATATATTTGTATGGGGTTTACACGTTGCTAAACGCCTGGATGAGCATGCGCGTCGAATTGTTAAGATTCGGTGATCGACTGTTTTATAGAGATTGGTGGAATAGTAAATCATTAAACGAATATTATCGTACCTGGAATACAACTTTTTTTATGATTGATTATATGAATATATTGTCAAAGATTCTTATTTCCTATCAAATAAATCATCAGTTGTGCTATCGGGAACTTTGACCATTGGCTGTTATTTCTTTATCCGTCATATTTTCCAACAATAAAATTATTGCTGATAGCGACTAAACCAGGGTTGTGCCGTAGACAAAATAGATTACTTTACATGTATAGATTACGCATAGATTACGTGTAAATTACGCGAGATATTTTCGTGTAATCTACAATGTAAACTATTATGTAATCTATTTAATTGATATGTGCATTCTAAACTTTTTTAGCAATTAAATTAACTTTTTTTCAAGATCGCAAGATCTTGTTTTTGACAATATTATTGATCATGTCTTTTGCGAAAAAATCGAAAAAAAAAGTTTTAAGTAGGGATAATACAATAATTCCACATATTTCTTCTTAAATCAAAATTAATAGATTACACCAAATTTACATAGATGACCTAGATTACATTACATAGATTACATGTAATGTAATCTATTTTAGATTACGCGTAAAGGAACAACCCTGGACTAAACCACATAAAACAACAATGAACTATTTAAAATTTAAATAAAGGCCTATTAATTTTATGTGTTTGTTTCTACCACGCTAATTTACAACTTTTCTTCATGTGAAATACACTGATTTTGAGTCCCAATGCGTTCGCGCAAGCACAATTTCGCTAAAATAGTTAATTTATTTCACCGTAAACTCAAACCATAACCGTCACCCGCTATTGTTGTAGTTAAACCGGAGATAGTTGTGCATATTTAACCAACTGATTTCTCACCTCAAGACTTTATCAGTCAATCAGTATAGCAATTGACCTAGAACCGTTATATTTATTATTATCGATTCTTCTTTTCGCTATATACATATATATATGTTTCTCTTAATTTGCTATTTTTAATATTGGTTGGAAAACGTCATAAACCGATATTCTAAAGGTACAATCGGGATTCCAACCGGAATTTATTAGTTTTCACTACTCCCCTGTAGATGTCCGCAAACCGATTAATGTTTCAGGTTTCATACATAACCATACTCCAATTTTAGGACCCGGGGATTGTACGATTATTTTTTTTGCAAATACATTGGTTAATATATTTCCCAAAAAGCATTTCATGATAGATGTCTCGATTCATGATTGGATTCGATTGTTAAACATGAATTCGAGATGTCAATAAAAAAATGTTTGAATTCGCTTGCTATATAAGCGCTGATTTTTCATATGGCGGCCTCTTAGTCGACTATTCATTATGTCAACATAACATACAGCTGTTGATGTAATTCTGCTGACGTTTCACCGATCTTATATTTTGGGTGTGGTCATATTTTGGCGTTGATACGAGGTAATCACTAATTTTGGCGATAAAACGGGAATAAAACGCAGCTATTGGGGGCCGAAAGTGCTGCAGAAGGCTATGATACTCAATGGCAATGTATAGTGGTTAATGTGACACTTAAAATAAAACCCAAATCGTAACGAATACAACGAGCGATTCGTGATTGAGTGTTCTTCCTTGGAATACCAATGGCTGGCCACCTACCTGAATTTTGATAGAGGAATATCACTAGTCAAGCCCGTATAGTGATAAATTTAGTTCGCATGTGGTGTGTTAGTTGCGACGGCAGACAAATCAAGCTAAATCTACCGAAATGTTTGCCCTATAATAAAATCAATGCCAAAGGGGGTAATTTATTCGTGTATCTGTGATAAATAATTAGATCAATAGTGATTAAGACAAACTGTCCGTGTGTGATAGCAAAATTTTACGTGTTTAGTCAATAGTGATTAAGAAAATTATTTATATCAAACAAAATTAAAAATCATATGTGTGCAATGTTTAGTCAATAGTGACTAAGAAAATTATTTATGTCAAACAAAAATATAAATCATACGTGTGCAATGTTTAGTCAATAGTGGTTAGGATAAACTGTCTGTTATTAATAGCAAAATTTTACGTGTTTACTATATAGATCAATAGTGACTAAGAAAATTATGTATATTAAACCAAAATTCATTCGTGTTCATTATTTGGTTTAATAGTGATAATCGATCTGTTATTTATACCAAACTAAATCTAAATTGTAAAACTGAAACATAAACGGATAAATAAATTATAAAGTCTAATAGAAAAGCACAAATTCGACGTGTATGTATTGGTGGTAGTATATTTGGGCTTAGCAATAAAACAACCTGAATACTTCAATTGTTGTTTTCCATAATATTTCAAACGAACTTCCGTTCGATCTGTGGAACTATAAAATGACACAATAGAGAGGAGGATAGGACGCAAGGATTGTAGGAAAAACCATGGGGTAAGTGTTTTTTAAAGTTTTATTTTTAGAAGCATGAACGAGTGTGGATGTGTGTGTATGTGAATGTGAGTATGAGGGGTGGGTTCATGAGAAGTGGGCTGGATGAATAAATTTATATATTGTGATCCATTTATATAACAATGTGGAGGTGTTACTTTAATTCATCATGGATAGATGATTTTGGTTTAATCAATCATCAATCAGTTATTTAAGTTTTTTTTTTTTTTTTTTAATAAAATGTGTTGTGTAATAGGGTTTAGAATATGTGTCACAACAACACATAAATACCTTTTAAGACCCAGGTCTAGACCTGGGTCCCACAACAACTGGCGTTCTGAGGTGTAGATTAACGCTTTTTTTAAACATCTGTGGGTTGAAGCCACCTGAGACTAAGTGTTCCGGCAAACTATTCCATTTGTACGCAGTTCGGACAAAGAAGTCTCTCTGCGATCTGCCAGTATGACAGCGCGGAATCTTTACCGTTTCACTGGTTGCGGCAGCCGATTGCCGAGTGGAATGGGGGTAAGAATAAGTTTGAGGCATGATGCCGCTGATTTCATCTGAGCACTGCTGATGACGATATTTGTAAAAAACAACGAGGTCAGCAACAGTGCGACGATGTTGTAGGGAATCAAGTTTTGATGTCAACGTTCGATCACCTACAATTCGTATAGCTCGCTTTTGAACAGAGTCCAAGAGGGCCAAGATGGAAAGAGAGGCAGCACCCCAAACTTGACAGCAGTACTCCATACAGGGACGAATATAGGACTTATAAACATGGAGCAATTGGTATGGAGTGAAAATTTTTTTGCATCTATTTAGGAGGCCGAGTTTTTT
>CAVNZG010001374.1:21657-48821 GCA_963693315.1 Diogma glabrata
AAGTGACAGTGTGAATTTTAAACTAAATTAATCTCTTAAATGATAAATATATAAGTATAACTAAATGTAGTGAAAACATTAATTGTAATAATCAGTTTTATATCTAATATAATAGTTTTAAAGTGTTGGTTTTAATAATTAAACTCTAAGGTAAGATTGCTTTCAAAAATGGAAAGATGTGGGCGACCAAGATGTAATCTTCCCTAAATGTAAAATTTATTAACTCTGATTTTTACTAGAAAACTAAATAAAGGTGTTATTGTGCTATTCGATTTTGTGTAAAATTTGAACCTACTTAGAGCTTTAACTAGCGAAATTTAGTTATTATTTCAAATTCAGTTTAAAACTTCATTTGTTGACATAATTTTATGTGATAGATTTATCTCTTTCTATTTAATCCAAACATTATCCATAAAATCCAATAAGATTTTTGAACGATATCAACGAGCAGGGTTAATTGTTTTTGTTAAATTAATTCTTGTGTTTCAAGAAAAATTCAAAACATTCTTGCGTTAATTATATTATATAAAATAATGTTTTATAAAATTTAAATAAATACATTTCAATAAAAACATCAAGTGAAAGATAATATTTTTATCCAATTCAATCCCAATACTTTTTTATATGAAATTCACTCAATTTTCAAAGGGGTTTTTTGTTTTTTATATATATGTACATAATATAAATGTTTTTAACCATAAATAACCATAAATAATTTTAACCATAAATATAATAACATGAATTCAGATTGGAGAGTGCAGAGGACTACAATTTAGTCATCATCCTATTATACTAATAAATTACATGAACAACAGGTTTCCGACTGGAGATTGCAGGCGAGAAATTTTAGATACGGGATTGCTGATTGGCGATTGCAGATTATATGTATAAGTGATTGTCCTTGTGATTGTCTCCTAACAGTAGTAGCTAGATACGATTTGCCAGGTGTCTGTAACTGGGTCGTTCACTCCTAACTTACAATTACCTACCTATCCTTACCTATTGTTATATGTAAAACGACTGTAGGAAGTGGCCCGGCCGTAATCCGGGAGTCTCGCCTAGTGCTTGGTCCTACAGTCCAATCAATCAATCAATCAATCAATTTGAATTCTTATTAAATTTCACAGATCTAAATTGTTAATATGTTAAATATCTTGATACAGCCTGAGACCGTACAAAACAATTCTGTTGGACGATGAACTTGCAACGAGATCATCTATGCGGCTATTATTTTGCTTAATGGTAGATTCAACACAATCAACGCGCTGCGACAGCTCTTGAGGAATAAGGGCAATTTTCTGAGAGACTACCTTTGCATTTTTGGAGCATGTTTCGTTCGCATTTCGCATGTTGAGTTCGATAATAGAATTTGTTACATTATAACATGACTGACGATGATGAGTGGACTGTATTTTTCTTAATTATCACTAAATTTGATGATGGTGAAATGTTGGTTTATATATATGGACGCAATATGGCTCTTAATGACTATACACAAACAGGAACCAACATTGTCGGCAGTGTCAACGAATTGATGCCATGGTATCAATATTAACGATGAGTATGCGTATTCAGTAATCGTATTTATCATTACTAGCAAAGATGTAGTACATATCCTAAATAATAATGTTGAGCATACCAATCAGCAATGATGAAACGTCATCTACAAGAGATTTCAAATAAACGATAAGTATGGATAATCAGAACTTATATTCAATAATAGCGACGAATTGTTGCATATATTCTCAGTATAATAATCTCGAAAAACATGAAATAATCTGGACATATGTATTTTATACGTAGTAGCGATGACTTAATACATATGGTTTTCAATATGTATAATAATCTCGAATATAATCAGCAACCGAAGATTTAGTATAACAACTTGATGAATATAATAATCCGGAACATGTGTACCATAACAGTAGCGACGAACTAGTACACAGACTCAATAATAATGATGAATATAAGATTCAAGGCCATAGATAGTATCTGCAATGATGATGATGATGTTCCAAAATTCAAACGGTGCTGCTATTGGCACCCTTCACGGCCGACACTGGGATAAATGTATGCATTACGTGTGCAAGATGTCACATCATAATCTAATTCATGCATTGTTTCTTTCTCTTTCATGGCAAAATATAAATCGCATGGCTCTTAGAGACACGGAAATTTGTATAGCAACGGAGCAGAATGAAGCTTTTTCCGTATCTCTAAGTCTTACCGCCTGACCCGAAATTGCCACCCTCCACGGTAAAATCCGTGTCCATCATTTTAACCTTATAGACCCGGAAATTTTTATAGAAACGGATCACAATGAAGTTTTTTCCGTGTTTCTCAATCTTACCATATGATCCAAAATCACCACCCTCCACGGAAAAAATTGTGGTGTAATTTTAATCTTAGAAACACGGAAATTTTAAAAGAAACGGACTTGAATGTATCACAAGCCACGGATTTCCGTAGTTGGAAGAAATAAACATCCGTAGATTTAAGCAACAGAAATTTTATTTGTAAACACCAGCTACGGATTTCTGTAGCTGTAAGGAATAGATATCCGTAACTATAAGCTTAAGCTACAGAAATTCCAGAATGTAATTACAAGCCAGGGATTTCCGTAGCTAGAAGGAATAGATGTCTGTAACTTTAAGCAACAGATATTTTTAACTGTAAACAACCGCCACGAATTTCTGTGGTTGCAATTTCTTTAGTGAAGTTTAACATTATAATAATTACAACCTCCAAAGAGAAGTAGGGCACTGAAAACATTTTCTGTTTTTACTGCTGATTTCATATTTTCAAAAAGTTAATATAGCCATATTGGGCGTGATATATAGTCGGATATAGCCTGATATAGTTATAAATACCAATGAAAAATTACATTTTTGTTGAAGCAAAAACTATTCTATAACGGTTTTTTTTACAATACCGCACAAATTACATTAGACTAATTTAGTTAAAAGCAATTTGATGCGATATAACGGATAAACTCATTTTTTTCAAATTTTGACTTAGACCACTTTCATAATTATGGGCACAATTAAGGATCGACACTGCAGTTGTTTATTTATCAGCCTCGACGAATACTTAGGTATATATGTACCACAAATGGCCTGTATGTAACTACCGTGCTTGGCTAATGCTCCTCCAATCCTCGGCTACTATTGTCGGCCAATGCTTGTTTACTATGCTTGGCCGATGCTCTATTAAATATATAATATAAAAAACTAAATAAATATTTGCGTTAGAGCTTCGGTTAAAAGTTTGACTTATTTATTTTATAATGGAGAATTGCAAAACACTTGAAGTGCTTTCATCATGTCTTTAATTGTTTATAAGTTATCTTACTTTTATTACAATGATGAAAAACTAAAATAACACAAGCTTAAAGACACGGAAAATTTTAAAACTATATAAAAAATAGAAAAAAAAATTGTTTCCCAACTGGCTCCTTTTTTTTTTAATATTTAGTTTAAATAAAAAATATAATACAGAAACTCAACAGCATAACATTTTTTTTTTCAAATCATAAAATAGCAATACAAATAGGCGTAAAGAGTTTTCTTAAAAATAATTTATTTATTCAGACATGACAATTATTTCCGTTTACAAAAATATACCGAAGTTGTCTTCATTGCGTCTTTCGGACGACCTTTTAATTTAATAGGCGTCGGTAACGATGCATTTGTCCACTCATCACTACTTTTACCAGCAATTTCAGAATTGATTTCTAATTCGTGTACACCTATCCCCCGCTTTACACGGCACTCGTTTAACACGTTTTCGACTTTACACGGTTTTTGAAATCAAAATTTCCAAAAAAAAAAGACAAATTTTGGTATTACACGCACTTATATCTACTTTATTTTAATTAAACCTTCTGGTAGACCATATACATACAGGTTGTAATTAAAACAAGAAACTCGTAACAAAAAACGCATTTGAGTGTTCAAAGCAAAATTTTGAAAATACATGTTGATGTAAATCAGCAAAGGTATGTAAGAGATTCTCTATGTAAATCAGTTGATACTTGATTTTAAGCAATATATCGTTATTAGCTAGATACAAAATGCGTAGGTGTATCAATGGTCATAGTTAATTTGTAAGCAAATAATTATATCTGTTGACATACGAGTTAACGTGAGATATTATACAACACTGGCAAAAGCAGTGAGATCTTATTCTATCCTATAATGAAAGATTGGAGTCTGTCATATTTTATTAAATGATTGGATTTATTGTTTAGTTATCAATTCAAAAAAATTTAAAGAACACAAACAATTAAAATTAGCGCCCATCAACATCGTTGAACGCATGTTATTGCGGTGACCGTGATGTTAAAAGTTTTTATTTGTTGTTTTGACACATATTGTAATTCACAACACATGTTATTTAAAAAAAAAATAAAAACAATGGAAAATAAATTAATGATATGGCTTGAAGACCAATATCAAAGACGTATTCCAATTGGTACCAATATCATAACTAGTAAGACTTTAAAATTTTTGAAATGTGAAACGGTTGCCCTCTACTTAAATAGATCTACTCCATCTACTCAAATAAAATGCCTTTTAAGTTTTATTGCAAGTCATGGTTGGCTTCGAAATATTTAAACACGGGCATTTTTTGCAAAAATTTAAAATTAAAAAGCGCATCTACTGATTTAGATACAGCACAACAGTATGTACCCACTAAAATTGACTGAAATTAATGCCGGTACATCTTACTGTCCTGCAGCCAAATTCTGTTAACTGTGAAGCGGTGAAGCGTTAAAAATTCCATCGTTTCTGTTCATTCAAAAACTTATCACTTCACCGCTTCACAATTACAGAAATTGGCTGCTGATCAGGTTTTCAATACTAAAGAGTGATAAGGCTTAGGTGGCAAAGCGTCTAGGTAAAAAGGAATAAACAAATCATTCCATTTATTGGAATGCCAATACAAAAGCTTGGGTTAAAGCCACATTGTTCATTGATTTGTCCTATAACTCTTACGTACCAGAAGTAAAATAGTATTTAATCAAAATAATATTTAAGGTTCTTCTTTTACTGGACAATGCTCCATATTATCCACAAGATTTGCAGCTTACAAATGGATAAATTATATTTCTACCCAAAATTAAAACTTGTTTATTGCAACCATTATACCAGAAGATAATAAATAATGCAACTACTTTCAACAACATAATCCGAATAGTGAACTGATTTCTGCGAACTTTCAACGAATTTTTAATTCAATATGAGGATGTTTGCAAGATTTAGCTGAAAAGAAAGCACAGTTATTAATTACAGATTTAACTTCCAAGTCGCACCGAACTGAATCAAGTTAAGTTAGGTTTGATTTAGGTCAACATGCTAGTATGTGCATGTATAATTACTTTTTATTTTTCTGTGAATTTCTTATTGGTTATGTTGCATGTTTCTTTTTGAAAATCAATTTAACTGTTATGTCGATATCTTATGTGATTAAACTGGTACTTTTATGTTTTACCGAATCTGATTGTCGCCCAAGAAATGACCAAAACCCCACGTTTTTCGTTTAACACGGTTTTCCATACAACATTTATATTTTCGATTAACACGTTTTTATCAGGAACGTATCTACCGTGTAAAACGGGGGATAGGTGTATATTGTTTTTATCTTCTTCAATTACTAATTTCACAGAAGATCCTTGACTCCATGTTGATTTTAAAGTTTTTAAAATTTCACATTTTTTTTTTTTTTAATAAAATGTGTTGTGTAGTAGGAATTACAATATGTGTCACAACAACACATAAAAACCTTTTAAGACCAAGGTCCCACAACAACATTTTTTTTTAATAAAATGTGTTGTGTAGTAGGAATTACAGTATGTGTCACAATAACACATAAAAACCTTTTAAGACCAAGGTCCCACAACAACATACGTTCAAAGGTGTTGATGGACGTAAATCTTTCTTTTTTTTTTGTTTTTTTTATATTTTTTGTTAAACAATGGATAACTAAATAAAAAATCCTATCACTGACAAAATATGACATAGGCCAATATTTTATGATAGAATAGAGAAAATAAAAGTAAATTAAAAGGTAAATAGCAAATTTTTACAAAAATTTGCTGAAACAAAACAAAAATGTAGTTGCCAATAATCCAGCCGGTTGCATATTCCTTGATCCTGTGACGCACAGTCTTTCTTAATGATTGAAGCCTACACATAGTTGTATGAAGGCTCGTTTCTTCAAGAAAGCAATAGCGTCTCATTATCAAGGATTTTTTCACAGCTAAGATTGAGGGTGCTACCGTTGACTGAATACAGTTCATCCGCCACCACCCCTAAGATGTCACCTTGGCTAGTGATATCTCACTGCTATTGCCAGTGGTATGTGATATCTCACGTTAACTCGTATGCCAATAGCAGGGACTGGAGTACGCGGGGTTGTCACACCCGTAGACACGTTTTCGACTTTACACGGTTTTTGAAATCAAAATTTCCAAAAAAAAAAGACAAATTTTGGTATTACACGCACTTATATCTACTTTATTTTAATTAAACCTTCTGGTAGACCATATACATACAGGTTGTAATTAAAACAAGAAACTCGTAACAAAAAACGCATTTGAGTGTTCAAAGCAAAATTTTGAAAATACATGTTGATGTAAATCAGCAAAGGTATGTAAGAGATTCTCTATGTAAATCAGTTGATACTTGATTTTAAGCAATATATCGTTATTAGCTAGATACAAAATGCGTAGGTGTATCAATGGTCATAGTTAATTTGTAAGCAAATAATTATATCTGTTGACATACGAGTTAACGTGAGATATTATACAACACTGGCAAAAGCAGTGAGATCTTATTCTATCCTATAATGAAAGATTGGAGTCTGTCATATTTTATTAAATGATTGGATTTATTGTTTAGTTATCAATTCAAAAAAATTTAAAGAACACAAACAATTAAAATTAGCGCCCATCAACATCGTTGAACGCATGTTATTGCGGTGACCGTGATGTTAAAAGTTTTTATTTGTTGTTTTGACACATATTGTAATTCACAACACATGTTATTTAAAAAAAAAATAAAAACAATGGAAAATAAATTAATGATATGGCTTGAAGACCAATATCAAAGACGTATTCCAATTGGTACCAATATCATAACTAGTAAGACTTTAAAATTTTTGAAATGTGAAACGGTTGCCCTCTACTTAAATAGATCTACTCCATCTACTCAAATAAAATGCCTTTTAAGTTTTATTGCAAGTCATGGTTGGCTTCGAAATATTTAAACACGGGCATTTTTTGCAAAAATTTAAAATTAAAAAGCGCATCTACTGATTTAGATACAGCACAACAGTATGTACCCACTAAAATTGACTGAAATTAATGCCGGTACATCTTACTGTCCTGCAGCCAAATTCTGTTAACTGTGAAGCGGTGAAGCGTTAAAAATTCCATCGTTTCTGTTCATTCAAAAACTTATCACTTCACCGCTTCACAATTACAGAAATTGGCTGCTGATCAGGTTTTCAATACTAAAGAGTGATAAGGCTTAGGTGGCAAAGCGTCTAGGTAAAAAGGAATAAACAAATCATTCCATTTATTGGAATGCCAATACAAAAGCTTGGGTTAAAGCCACATTGTTCATTGATTTGTCCTATAACTCTTACGTACCAGAAGTAAAATAGTATTTAATCAAAATAATATTTAAGGTTCTTCTTTTACTGGACAATGCTCCATATTATCCACAAGATTTGCAGCTTACAAATGGATAAATTATATTTCTACCCAAAATTAAAACTTGTTTATTGCAACCATTATACCAGAAGATAATAAATAATGCAACTACTTTCAACAACATAATCCGAATAGTGAACTGATTTCTGCGAACTTTCAACGAATTTTTAATTCAATATGAGGATGTTTGCAAGATTTAGCTGAAAAGAAAGCACAGTTATTAATTACAGATTTAACTTCCAAGTCGCACCGAACTGAATCAAGTTAAGTTAGGTTTGATTTAGGTCAACATGCTAGTATGTGCATGTATAATTACTTTTTATTTTTCTGTGAATTTCTTATTGGTTATGTTGCATGTTTCTTTTTGAAAATCAATTTAACTGTTATGTCGATATCTTATGTGATTAAACTGGTACTTTTATGTTTTACCGAATCTGATTGTCGCCCAAGAAATGACCAAAACCCCACGTTTTTCGTTTAACACGGTTTTCCATACAACATTTATATTTTCGATTAACACGTTTTTATCAGGAACGTATCTACCGTGTAAAACGGGGGATAGGTGTATATTGTTTTTATCTTCTTCAATTACTAATTTCACAGAAGATCCTTGACTCCATGTTGATTTTAAAGTTTTTAAAATTTCACATTTTTTTTTTTTTTAATAAAATGTGTTGTGTAGTAGGAATTACAATATGTGTCACAACAACACATAAAAACCTTTTAAGACCAAGGTCCCACAACAACATTTTTTTTTAATAAAATGTGTTGTGTAGTAGGAATTACAGTATGTGTCACAATAACACATAAAAACCTTTTAAGACCAAGGTCCCACAACAACATACGTTCAAAGGTGTTGATGGACGTAAATCTTTCTTTTTTTTTTGTTTTTTTTATATTTTTTGTTAAACAATGGATAACTAAATAAAAAATCCTATCACTGACAAAATATGACATAGGCCAATATTTTATGATAGAATAGAGAAAATAAAAGTAAATTAAAAGGTAAATAGCAAATTTTTACAAAAATTTGCTGAAACAAAACAAAAATGTAGTTGCCAATAATCCAGCCGGTTGCATATTCCTTGATCCTGTGACGCACAGTCTTTCTTAATGATTGAAGCCTACACATAGTTGTATGAAGGCTCGTTTCTTCAAGAAAGCAATAGCGTCTCATTATCAAGGATTTTTTCACAGCTAAGATTGAGGGTGCTACCGTTGACTGAATACAGTTCATCCGCCACCACCCCTAAGATGTCACCTTGGCTAGTGATATCTCACTGCTATTGCCAGTGGTATGTGATATCTCACGTTAACTCGTATGCCAATAGCAGGGACTGGAGTACGCGGGGTTGTCACACCCGTAGATCAAAAATAAAAAAAAAAATTTCAAAACAATAAAAATTGATCCCTCCAGCAGTGAAATCGGAGTTGCTCGATTGTGCGATAATATTAACGATTCCATTACAATACTTTTGAGCAATAAGTTCTTTTTCATAACTAGAATATTCTAAAGATGAAGAAGAAGAAAAAACTTGGTTTGACGGTTCATGCGTAATAGGATTATGTTGTATATCAATACAAGTCGAACTCAAATCAATATTTTCGATATCTTCACGTTTTAGCCATCGTTTTTCACACAAGTCAGAGCAAAAGAGGCTTATGCTGAAATTCTTTCGTACTGCTAATATATGAACGCAGGGTAATTTCCAACTACGTCGGAAGTAACATGAACAATCAACAGCACATTATAAATACGAATTAAATAACATAAAATACATAGCCAGTAAAAACGGATATAAAAACGAAATAATTGACACATTAAATAGAAAATACAAAAACAAGAAAAATTGGCAAACCCTAACAACATTGAAGAATGAAGAAAACTTAGCAGACAAAAAATACGTAGGCGTAACATACAATAAAACAACAGTCAAAATAATGCAAAAAACTTTAAAAAAATATGGATATATTGCAGCTTACAAAAACAAAAATAAAATAGAAAATTACCTAAAAACCAAAAAAACCCAAACTTTAGACACAGGTGTTTATAAACTTACCTGTGACGACTGTTGTAAATTTTATATAGGTCAGACGGGGCGGTCCTTCACAAAAAGATTTATTGAACGCACCAATGTAATTAACAGAAGCGAAAAATCCAGATATGCCCAACATTTAAAAATAGAAAAATACAAATACACCAATATCAACACAAATTTAACCATATTACATAAAAAAAGAAAAGGACAACATCTAGTTAGATTAGAAGAAATAGAAATATATAAACATAAAAAGAATAACGACATTTTAAATGATAAAATCAACACTAAAACTAACAAAATGTATGACATAATAATAAAAAATAGCAGTTGAAATAGTATATAAGTAATAGTTTAAGCAAAAATTGTAATAATAATTTAAGAACTGAGGATGACGTAAGTCGAAATCGATATTCTATAAAATAAAAATAAAATTCAAATTGTTACTATAAGGAAGATTATATATTTTTAATAAAATAAATTAAAAATAAATAGTAAAAAGTATATTTTTAAATACTGCATTTTAATAGAGTAGAGTACTTATTGCACAAACTTTTCACTTGCTTATTAGTACTTCCCACCAAATTATTCGTTGTGCTTCCATAATTTACTTCAGCCATACCAAACAAAGTCCACTCCTCACGATTTCTGTGCCAATTAACATTGAAATAATCTACGACACATTTCGGCGTAACGGTAATTAATTTTTGATATAAAATACTGTATCGGCTTTCTCGCTTGGCATATGCTAATTGGCGTAATAATTGGAAAGAAATGGATCTTTCATCAGGAGTTAATTTCATAGCTTTCAATATTCTATCGAAGGTTTTTAACGTATGAAATAAGCATAATAAAACGTACGGAAAAACTCTCGCAAAAGCATTCCTTTCGGTTAAATCTTTATCAGTCATTTTACATGTCGTTTTTTTACATGATTCTTGATTAGTTTCACGAAATTTTTTTGCAATCCACTCTAGGTTATCAGCTGATTCTGATGCAGTTATGGAGGCTCCACCGATATCACCTCTTCCATTACCATTTTGTACTACGATTAAATAAAGAGTAAATCCCAAGTTAAACAACTTATAAGTGCCGTCAATAAATAGAATTTCAGGCCAATTAGCTACAGATTTCTGCATGACAGTATTCGTGAAATAGAGTGCTTGGAATTTATTGTTTGAATCCACTTTTATCTCTGTAGTAGAACCTAAAACACGAAATTACTTTTATAAATAATTATCAAATTTGGAGACATGGCAGTATCTTCCGCCAAGCTGTACACGTTACTTGCAACTAATGATACACAAAAAAACTGCAGGTGCTACAGTACTAAGTCTTGTGGATGTTACACTCCAATTTCGTGCAGCAGCTACAGGGCTGCTCTTGTAGCAGCTACAGAGCTGTGACATTTGATTTTATTAGTGCAATGAAGAGCAGTTGTAATGTTTAGAGCTATAGATAAGTACTTGGAAATCTTTGTCAACGAATTTTAATTTTAATTTAAAAATTGAATAAATTACTTAAAAAAAACTCTTTACGCCTGCGCCATGATTACATCTTTATCTGTGACTGTATTTTTACTGCTGTTTTTTTATCTCCTGAACCTAAGAAAAGAGTAGTTACGGATATCTGTGACCAATAGATCCACAGATATCCATAACTGGAAGATCCACAGATATCCGTGTCAAAAAGATTCTCGGATATTTGTAACCTCGAAATTCATTTAAAAATGAATCAACAACTGTATGGATGAGTTTTTATAAAGAGGATTTCAACGGAGCGATTGATATACATCTCTTCACCTGATCAGGTAACGGTGGATCTTGAGAGAAAATTTTTACGGTTACCTTAAAGTAGTCGGACGTGAACCGAATATTATCCACCTACATGCTTTTCACATGTTGAATTCTAAGCATGTCAATCTAAATCAAGTCTACTGTGCCCTGACCGATTTTATTAGCAAAAGTGAACTGTTCAGAATCGTCGTTCAGTATTAGGAAAATATTTGAATCCGTGAAATCTACCAGTAACTTTCCTCTTTGATTGAAACACTAATCTACAGCTGAACTAATATCTAAAAGTATAGTTGAGAGTAAGGCATTGGGATATAGGGAACCCAGGGATCCCAGGTGAGAATTAAAGTCACCAGCTACAATGAATACGTCGAATTGTTGAGTTGATTGAATGTTGTGTACGGCAGCTTGCAGGGTTTCAGGCGCAGGTTCGTCGTCAAGACTTGGGGAAAGATATACTGAGGCTACGATGATAGTAAGTTTGGACGTGATGAATTTTCGAATTGACAAAAATGTCAAAAAAAAACACAACAACCATAAAAGAATTGCAAAGCGTAATAAGGATTGTAAGTCGACTCAAAATCGTGAACACGCGACCAACAACAGCAGAAAGAAATATACAAATGTTTCGAATAATCAAATCCTTTACCCCTCGTTTTACAAAAAAAATTATTGATCTTAAAGATCCTAGGAAAAAGATGATTATTTAAATATTTATGTGCAAAAAATATTTACTTACAATCTATTTATTTTGTTGCAACTTGTACACCTTGATTTACTTATTGAGTAGGAAAAAATTTAATTATTTATTTTCTTGATGTTCAATGCTTATTTATTCTATTTATTCAATATATAAATATATATATATATATATATATATATATATATATATATATATATATATATATATATATATATATATATATATATATATATATATATATATATATATATATATATATATATATATATATATATATATATATATATATATATATATATATATATATATATATATATATATATATATATATATATATATATATATATATATATATATATATATATATATATATATATATATATATATATGAGCAATTTCACGAAGATTCAACAACGTTTTGACTTGACCCCTTTTAATTTTGATTATTTTTTGTTTATAGATAGTCTTTGATAAATAAAAAATACAAGTTCTATTAGAATTTTTTTTTTCGACCAGGGGTCTTCACAGGGTGCCCCTCAATTTTTGTTATTTTGTGAAGTGAGTGCATTTTGACGAGCGATTGTAGAAAAACTACTGAATCGATTTTCATAAATGATATGTCGTTGAATAGGTATTAGAACAAAGTTTTTAAAAATGTACACTGTTAATTTTTTGAAATAATTTTTAACGGTGTAACATAAGAAAAAAACGGTGCAATTGAAAAAAAGATGGCATAGCCTTTTTTTTTTTTTTTTTTAAAACTAAATTGAAGCTTATTTTATATCTAACAACTTGTGAAAGTTTGGGACTAGCGTCATTTTTTGTTTTAGAGATAAAATTCGTTGTGCATATGACTGTCGGGAATCAGTTTTTTTTGTTCTGAAGGAAAATTATAAAAATGGCGATTTTTAGATTCAGATTTTTTTTTTTGTTAAATATCAAATATTTTATTATTAAATGAACTTTTTAAAAAGCAATTTCAGTCAAGTTCAGCAAAATTTTGCGACATTTTGACTCGACCCTTTTTAATTTGGTTTATTTTTAGTTTACAGATAGCCTTTGATAAATGAAAAATACGGCTTCAAGTAGAATTTTTTTAAATATAGACACTTGGTTACACCGTTAAAAATTATTTCAAAAAATTAACAGTGTACATTTTTAAAAACTTTGTTCTAATACCTATTCAACGACATATCATTTATGAAAATCGATTGAGTAGTTTTTCTACAATCGCTCGTCAAAATGCACTCACATCACAAAATAACAAAAATTGAGGGGCACCCTGTGAAGACCCCTGGTCGAAAAAAAAAATTCTAAGAGAACTTATATTTTTTATTTATCAAAGACTATCTATAAACAAAAAATAATCAAAATTAAAAG
This sequence comes from Diogma glabrata, assembly GCA_963693315.1. Classification (NCBI taxonomy): domain Eukaryota; kingdom Metazoa; phylum Arthropoda; class Insecta; order Diptera; family Cylindrotomidae; genus Diogma; species Diogma glabrata. The sequence continues at coordinate 35,290 of CAVNZG010001374.1, forward strand.
GGGTCAAGTCAAAACGTTGTTGAATCTTCGTGAAATTGCTCATATTTATTTATTTATAAAATAAGAAAATATTCACGTATTTATAAGAATAAGTATAGGAGAAATAATTTCTCTCTCTCTCTCTGGCGTTTACATCCCATGGAGGGATTTTGCCGTCTGTGCAATCAGCTTCCAATCGTCTCGTTCCATGACCAGTTGATCCCAGTTTCGACATCCTATATCACGAAGGTCTTGGATGATGTCATCACGCCAGCGTTGTCTAGGTCTTCCTCTTCGACGAACACCAGCTGGTTGTTGTTGGGACGCTTTTTTAATCATTCTATCTAATGGTGCCCTTTCTACATGACCAAACCATCTAATCCGGTTAGATTTAATGAATCCGATTACATCGCAGCCTCCAAGAAGCTGTCTGATTTCATGATTCATTCGGATTCTATACTGATTTTCAGCAACTTTACATGGACCATAAATTGTTCGTATGACTTTCCTCTCGAATGTTGATAAAATTCTACAATCGGAGGAAGTCAGTGTCCAGCTTTCGCTTCCAAAGGTAAGCACAGGTCGAATTAATGCTTTGTAAAGTGTGAGTTTGCACGACTGCGAAAGATGTTTAGATCGCAAAAGTTTTGAGTATGCGTAGAAAACTCTGTATGCGGCTGAGACACGAGCTTTAATATCTGCCTGCATGTCATTTGACGATGTTATTACAGACCCGAGGTATTTGAAGTTTTCCACACGTTCCACTTCATAGTCGCCAGTATTCAGATTGCCGGGAGGTTTATTCCTGGATGTTGTTAATAGTTTAGTCTTGCCGGTGTTAATGCATAATCCAAGTCGTTTAGCATTTCTTTCAAGCCGAGAGAGACTATCCTTGATATCGCTTGTTCTACGTCCGAGAAGCACAATATCATCTGCATAGCCAAGAATTTGACTAGATTTGTTAAATATACAGTTTTGTGTCTCAATGCGGCTTTTTCTTATCGCGTACTCAAGTGCCAAATTAAATAGTACGGGTGCGAGTGCATCACCTTGTCGAACACCTGATGTTATATCAAAAGAGTCAGAAACTGACCCTTCGATTACTATTCTACAGTTTGATCCCGATGTTGTGAGTTTGCACAGAGAAACAAGTTTCTCTGGAATACCAAGGCATATGAGTGCAGACCAGAGGTTGTCGCGGATAATGCTATCATATGCTTGCTTGAAATCAACGTAGAGCTGGTGAATGCTGATGTTGTACTCCCAACATTTTTCCAGAATCATCCTTAAGGTAAAACATTGATCTGTGGTTGAACGGTTGGGACGAAAACCACACTGATAGTCGCCGATGATAGATTCGGCAAACGGGATGAGCCGAGCGAGTACGACATTAGCTAGTATTTTATATGCAGTGTTCAACAGTGCGATTCCACGATAATTTGCACACTTTAGGCGGTCACCTTTTTTATGTAGCGGAACAATGAGAGCTGTTTTCCATTCAGCAGGTAGTTCTTCTTGGTCCCAGATTGCAAGAATCAGATCATATATACGTGAGACCAGAGCTGCTCCTCCATTCTTAAGTAGTTCTGCAGGGATTCCATCGATACCTGGTGATTTGCCATTTTTTAATTTTTTGATGGCAGCTTCCACTTCTTCTATTGTTGGGTAAGGGACAAAAATCTCCTCACTTGACGGAGCAATTGCTCGAATAGGATGAACTTCGTTCGTCCTATTCAGTAGGTCTTGAAAGTGGGATCGCCATACTTCCAGCACATCACGTTCACTTGTTGTAAGCTCGTTGTTTCCATTTTTGATGGCTGTAGATCTTGGGTGGAAATCTTTGGTCAGATTCCGCGCATTGGCAAAACACTCTTTCGAATTTCCATTAGCCGCATGTTGGTTGATGTTTTCGATACAGCTCTTCATGTGTTCGCGTTTCTTTTTCCGTAGGAGTTTTGCTGAGGCTTTTCTGGCGCATAGATAATCAGTTTGGGAGCTTCGGGTATTTCTTGTTAACCATTTTTCTCGCAGTTTTTGTTTGTGCTCAATGCTTTCGCGGCACTCGTCATCAAACCATTCGTTACGTGATTTCGGTGGTCGTTTTCCGATTGTAGTTTGTGCTGCGGATATGATGGTTGATTGAAGCGTTTGCCATTCTTCTTGTATGTTTAATGGCATCTCAGATGGGATGTCATGCTCTTCTATGTTTTGCGTTACAATTTCCTGATATCTATTCAGTGTTTCCAGGTGTTTAAATGCTTCGACATTCCAGCGCACGGTCTTTTTTGCTTGCCTATTAAATGTAGATGATAATTTGCACTTATACTTAAAGATGACAAGCATATGATCGGTGTCCATATCAGCACCTCTGTATGATCGAACGTCAGTTACACTTGTAGAGTGTCTCTTAGAAATCATGACGTGATCGATTTGATTTTCAGTTCTTCCATCATTTGATTTCCACGTTGCTTTGTGGATTCTCTTATGAGGAAAGAAAGTGCTAGATATTACTAGATCATACATCATAGCCAGTTCAGCTGTGCGAAAGCCGTTATTGTTACTAGCATGATGCAAGCTGTTAGGGCCGACATGTGTTTTAAGTTCTGCACTTCTACCAATTTGCGCATTGAAGTCACCTATCACGATTTTTATATCGTGCCGCGGGATGTTATTGATGACTTCTTCGAGTTCTAGGAAGAACAGGTCTTTAATGTCATCTGCTTTGTCTTCAGTAGGTGCATGAACATTGATGATCGTTACATTAAATTTTTGCGTGCGGATTCTCATTGTGCATATCCGCATATTAATTGGGCGAAAGTCGATAACATGTTGATTCACGCGACGATGTGTGAGAAAGCCAACTCCAAATTCTCCTCCGTTTTCATGACCGCAATAGTAGAGAGTGTATCCTTTGGCTGTTTCGTGGATTCCACTCCCTGGCCATCTTAGTTCTTGTAACGCCACTATATCCAGTGTATAGCTATTGATTTGGTTTGTAAGTTTCAGTAGATCTCCTGGTCTTCTAAGGCTTAGCACGTTCCAGGTTCCCATTTTTAAATCGTAGTCCGGGTACAGTTTCCGAGGTCGTTCTAATAGTGAATCCGAGATAATCCGAGGCCTGTGTACAGAATTCATGACAAGTAGTTTTTTACGGAAATGGGGTGTTAGCCCTTCGCCCAACCCAAATTTTCGTGAATGGGTTCGTTCTGCATCTTTAGGTCACCAGAAACAACCTTTTTACATGTTTATATAGCGAGCCGCTATATAAACATAATTATTTAATTATTTATTTATTGAATTTTTTAAAAAAAAATATATATATATTTATTTATGAAAAATAAAAAATAATTATTTATCAAAATATATGTGGGAAAATATTTATTTGTAAAAATATTTATAAAATAAAAATATTTATTTATTTATTTAAAAAAAGAGAGAATTATTTATTTATTTATAAAATATGAAAATATATTTATTTGTTATGAGATATTTATAAAAAATATTTATTTATTTATTTGAAAAAATATTTATTTATTTAAAAAAAGAGTAAATTATTTATTTATGTATTTATAATGTTAGAGATTTTTCCTGGGCAAAGCCCACACCGATTGACTGTATAATCAAAAAAAATTTTTAAAAGGAATTGTAAAGAAGATTCGAAGTGGAAAATCGAACTCGCGATCTCTTCCCAGAAACGACATGTGAGGTCTAGAACAAAAATAGGCCTAAAAATCCTGAAATCCACATTCTAGTACCCTCCCGCGTGATGAAATGAATTCAGCATTGTTTAAAGATTCAGCCTAAATATCTGTTATCTACAAAAATCATATGCTGAGTCCATTCATCCTTAAAACTAAGAAAAATATTAAACTAGAAAAGTTAAGAAAAACAATTAAGACTAATATCGTCTGTTGGGAGTAGACCAGTATAGAGTACCAGTCTCCAGATCCGATTTCAGTACAAGACCGAATTTTTCTATTGAAACGCGATGTTGGATGGGTTTGCTAAGTCCATTAAAATTGTGAAGGGAGGTTGGGTCGAACGTTGGTTCTTCTCAACAGGGTGGAGCTCTGGATTCAGTTTCACTTGTATGGAGGAGTGCTTAGCATTGTAGAAGCGATCCTGGCTGTCCGTAGGACTGACAGGCATCCCTTCTCTTCCGCATAAACACTCGACCAGTAAAGCTGCATTCAGTCTCGGAAGGAAAACTAATTGAAATTTTACTAATATTATTAAAAAAATCCGCTTGGTGATCGTATGCCAAAAGACAGAGGCGACCCTTAACCAACGAAACATGTTAAGAAGGTTAAGCCTTCTTGGATTCTTTCTTAGAGATACCCATAGGAGGTGGGATCTGGGCAGCAACCTTCTGACTCCTAATCCGAATCAGAGTCAGGGTGGGTTGCTGCCCATAGTCTCTCAAATTCATCCCTTGCTTGTGCCATCGCTCTCCTCTCAACCCTCTTCCTTTCGTCATTTTTTTTGCGTTTTGCCAGCATCCTTCTTCGCGCTCCAGTCATCAGGGGTTCAGCAGGCTCAGTAACCACTGGTCCTGGTGAATCCCTGACAACCACCTCCATCGTCTCGCGCAAGAGCTCTCTTCTTGCTGGCGTCCAGTGAGTCTCCAGAGAAGGATCGAGTCCCACCCACGGTCCTGGAACATATGGTTCCCCTCGCGCTGGTGGAAGTCCATCCATCTCTTGATCTGGACCTGCCGCTCCTTCGTCTTCCGGCGGGAAGAAGGGTTGATTGGGCAGCGACGGCCTCGCCCTCCTGTAAAGCGGTGTACGGAAGTGTTGTGGCACTTCCCGTCTATGATGTACACCACTCTTTCTTGCATACATATTTTGTTTATTCAAAAAATTTATTTTTTTTTTTATAAAATTTATATTGATAAATTTTATATATTTATATATTTATGAAATCTATCCAAAATTCGACTTTCAAATAGAAACAAATCCACGAAACCGTAATTCACCAAGAAAAATATTTTAAAACAAACCATAAAAAAAACAGGAATATTTCACCAATTCGGAAAAAAAATATTTATTTTCCAGAAAATATATTAAAAATATTCTGAAATGTTACAAAAGAACAGCAATATTTCAAGAAAACGGAGAAAAAAATATCTAGTTTTCCAAAAAAAATTAAAAATATTCCAAAATATTAAATATTTCAAAACCAGAATATTTCGAAAAAAAATTCCTCAATAATTAAAAAAAAAATGAAATTTATAGCGGTTTATCGCTATTGTTTTTGTTTCAGCGCCAGTGTTTGTAATAACTGTATCTGAGATACGGTTATTATCCGAGATATTGTTAACGAAAGAAAAAAAATACCAGTATGGTCTTCTACCACGAAAAATCTCTAAATAACTTACAAACTAATTAGACCATGAGGTCGAAATCAAAAAAAGATTCAAATCCATTTAGATTATAATTCAAATAGAAATATAAAAATACCTTAAACTATCTAGGTGGATGGTGGATGTATATAAGTTGAAAAATTCCTTTCCTTTTTCTTTAGTGTGAAAGAATTGTAATATTACGTTTCCCAATTGCACCCAATATGTATATCCAGCTGAACTACAGGCTCCCAAAATCCTATTCATATACAAATGTTCGAGATTTCTTTCTTAGCTTAACAAAAAAAATGACGCGAAGAAATCTATCAGCAAAATTATCTTATTTGCTCAACAGAATCAGACATGTCTGTGTAAGCCAACATTCCCATCCCGTCGACTTTTTATACGTTTAGCACTTCCCAAATTTCCTCACTCCAAAACAACGGTTTACCAGAAAAAGAAACCGAACTTTCATGTTCTACTGCAATTATAATTTTTCTTTATCACCCCCGTTGTATTTTAACATGTATGAGATTCAATTAAACCAAGTAAAAAAATAACGCAAAATGGTTTAGTTTAAAAATTTTTTGTTATAGATTTATTGACTTGAATCAAACAGTTTAATTTCTTTAAGTCTAATACTATATTGCACATATCAGATTTTTCTTTCTTAAATTACATGGATTTTCTAGTCACCCATAATTAACACTATAACTGTGTACAAACATGTATATCTATTTTTTTTTCAATCTAACTAGAATATTCTTTTTTTTTCACTGAGTTTTTAACATCACACGTAATTCAGTTATTCGAACGCCCGATATTTAGCTATAGTTTTACAGGCTATCGAGAGCCACTATCAGCAATTCACGCTCAATTATCTTGACCCGGCTTTTGTTCGATTAAAAAAAAAAACTCTAACATTTAATTTAATTTTACTTTAATATTAGTCACGACAGGCCACTTCTAATGATTTTCAAAAACGTTTTCGAATAAAAACAAATGTCGCGAAATTCAACAAAAGGAATATCAAGTTCTGTTCGATTTGATATCAGAGACGAACTGACAAAATTGTACCAAAATACATGGTTTAAATATTCTACTAAACGAATGGGAGTGAAGGAGATGACCATTCAAAAAATTTGTATATTTCTCTCTGCTGTTTTAGTTTCCCAAACAAAGGAATTTAATCGGTTTTTTAGAACGAGATCGTCAACCAATTATAAAAAAAAGGAAAGAAGGATCGACAACATATAATTCGTGTTTGCTTTGTTTTCAGTTAGCAAAGTTATGTCAAGAAAATGAAATAACAATATCGTTAGCATTCTAATCTCTAAATGAAAAAGATGATAACCTTCAAACATTTCAATACGAGATTGTATCAGACAGTATCAACAAAAATAAAAAAAAATGCATTTACAACTACATGAGTTTTACATTTTGTTTGATTAAAACAAAGTAGAAGAATGTTTACGAATTTAAGCAATGTTAATTGTGAGACTGATAGTTTTTTTAATAGAAATTGATACTGAATCAACACGACGTGTTGTTATAGCAACGCGATTAATTAATGGTATTGATAATAAATCAGGTAATGTATTTTTGTTGTACTAAGTTGTTGTTTTATGTAGTTACGGATGTTAAACTTTAGGATTACCAAGTAGTGAGCTTACAAGGGAGAGAAGAAATAGAATAATGTGGCGACTGAAGAGAATGTATCCTTGACTGTTCGTTGACCGTTAAATCTCACTACCAAGGCATACATTTCCTTCAGTCTACCAATACAGAACCTGAACTCGTTCTGGAGTGGGGTGTAGACTCTCTTATAAATACTACTGGTTAGATAATTCCTCAGATTGCGGCATAACACAGCAATTGTTATGTTAGCAATCAGCACAATGACGACTCAATATGTAATACAAATCAGCAATGGCTGATAATAATCAGTACGATGACGATGAATCAACATATAATACAAATCAGCTGGTGACGACTCAATCAGCAATACAAATCAGTGATTGATAATAAACAGTACGATGACGATGAATCAATATATAATACAACTCAGCAACAGTTGATAACAATCAATACGATGACGACTCAATAGTAATACAAATCAGCACCAGTTGATGATGAATAATTCAAAGAATGAAATAATACAGTGCCATTATTGCACACAGCATACAGGCACAGCACATCACAAAGATAACTACTGGAACGATGACCAATATTGATTACACTTATAAAATGTTTATACTAACCATGCACTGGGAACTGCTGCAACATGGCGGCAAATCATCAACCATATTAAAAAAAAACACTTGATGTTGCAGTTTATACAAGTTATACAACTTTAAGTGTATTATATTTCGACTAAACTTCACCCTTACAGTAATTATATTGTAAACAGTTAAACTATTTGTAATGTTTGAACACTTCGTTGATTAAATTACAACAGTTTACAAATAACTATGAACACGTTTGTTCTTGTGCTCCACTAACTTTACAAACTAAGTTTTAAAACAAATCACATTAGATTTAGCAATTTGAAATTGAGCGACGACAATGACTCTAATAGCACAATCACGAATTGACTGATTTACAAGCAAACTCAAACAAAAACTGCGGAATAACTAATCCAAACAATATTGAAAATTTTAATAATAAAAATGAAAGTATTTTTAGTTTTATCACAAGTTTCAATCAAAACTATGGAACTTACGTTTCTTCCAATTGGTACACAACCAATCACGACTGTCATTTCCACCAACTGAAGAATCAAAATACATTATAATTTTAAGCACATCCAGTGCTAGAACATTTTTAAATTAAGCACGTTCAGTGCTAGTAAATTAAATGTTGCAGTTATTTATTATGATTCGTGATCTGAACCATTGCTATCAGTGCTAGACTATTTCTAAATTAAGCACGTTCAGTGCTAGCAAATTAAGTGGTGGTTATTTATTTTCTTTTGATTCGTGATCTGAACCACTGATATTATGAATTACGTTTTTTTTTATTTAAGAGAGTGCGCTACTTGGCGCGATCAGTAATCGTTTTTACAATTTATATCCATCATGTTAAAAATCCGTGTGTGTGTGTGTGTGTGTTTTATGATTATTGTCGGATTCTTGTTTAGGGTTGCCCACAATATCGAAATCACTACAGTACTCCCACTTCAGTTTGGAGGTTCGGGCGGTATAAATGCATGTTTCAAACGGTCAATGGAAATTGATTGGTGTTTGACTCTTATTTCTATCACAAAAAATTTCCTAAGTCGCTTGACGACCTTAAATGGTCCTTCGTACGGTGGACTTAAAGTGGGTTTGACTTTGTCAATGGAAATTGATTGGTGTTTGACTCTTATTTCTATCACAAAAAATTTCCTAAGTCGCTTGACGACCTTAAATGGTCCTTCGTACGGTGGACTTAAAGTGGGTTTGACTTTGTCAATCTCTCTTCTAATGAAGATATATTAACATGTATCGAGACAGCCCGGGACATATGTATTTGAAAATTTTACCTTACGAGTGTTGGTTGCTGTGAGATTGTTTGTACGATTTCGTAATTTTTCCAAAATTGTGGCGTACGATGGTGGTTCGTTTCCCTCGCCTGTGATCAAAACTTCAGACGGTATTGTTAATGTCTGCCCATAGACCAGTTCGACTGGCGAACAATCTAGGTCTTCCTTAACTGTTGATCGTAGACCAAGTAAAACAAGAGGTAAGTCGTCACTCCAATTTATTGCGTTTTGTTTAGCTATCAACGATGATTTTAATTGACGGTGCAAGCGCTCTACCATACCATTCGCTTGAGGATGGTAGGAGGTAGTATGGATGTGATTTGATCCGATAAGTTTTGTCAATTCCTTGAAAACATGACTTTCGAATTGTACTCTACGATCGGTAGTTATCGTTTGTGGTACTCCAAAACGAGAAACGTATTCGTTTAAGAAGGTTTTAACGATAGTAGTTGCTAATATATCTTACGAAAGAAATTAACTGTGAGAAACGATTCAAATTAACTAGAAAAAGTAATGTAATATATATTTCAATCACATATACCGAAAGTAGAGAGAAAATTTTAAATGGTTTGTAAATTATGAAAACATTGTCTTTTTCCCAGACAAATGGAAAAGGAATCAAATTATTACAAAATTAGTTGACATCGATGTTTTGTACACGGGTATAAAAATTTGCGATTAGATTTGTGATAGTCAACTCAACAAAACCATAACATAACGACATTTATATTAAACCATAACATAACGACATTTATATTAAGAAAAACATTCATATTAAGAAAAACAACGAATACATCAACTACATCAAGTACGAAACTAACGTACATTTTCTATATTATATATATTATTATAAACTAACTAATTTTACACTATATTTTAATACAAATATTTTTATATTTTTAATCAAAAATCAAAGAAAAATATTCTTTTACGAAAAATATAAATTTTTTTTACAGGTATTAACAATTACATTAATATAATTTTACTATTTTATAATTTTACTATCTACGAAATAATTTTTTTTTTTGACAATCGTTTTTGAATTATCGTTCACAATTTTTTTTTACGACGGAAAAACGTTTTACAAAATAAAGGTTATACAGTTCCTTTATCGATCGAGGAAAATATCCTAATAAAAACTACATATTACTAAATATAAAAAATATTGAAATAAAATAAGATTTTATTTCGATTCGCGTAAATTGACGACTGAGAAGCAGCCAAAGAAATCATAGATAAAGAAATAATACAAGGATCATCTAAAATCTAAAATAAGGAACCTACAACCACTTCCAAGAAGGAAAGAGGCCAAATTCCTTTTCTCAAAATGACACGAAACAAAACATAAACGGACGTAGACATGTCCACAATAAAATTCAAACGAAACAACAGACCAACAACTATAAATGATTTCATCTCATTAAATAAAGAAATACATATATAACCATTAATAATAATTAGACGACCTTGTAAAAGATAAGAAATTCAAACTAATTTCAAATCTTCCACAACATTTTTTTTATGACATTGACATACTCAAGCAGATCATATTTACGAAAAATAAAAAATATTCAAACATACTTAAGAATAATCTATAGATTCTTGGTTAAAATCTATTTATTTTTGATTGTTGTAATTTGAAAGCCAGTATACTTCTTATGAATGGAACTGAATTTTATTAAAAACAATATCGAATTAAAATACAATAATACAATAATAAAAAACTTACAAATAAAGTATTTAAATACAAAATAAATTTATATGTACCTTGTTCTAACGACACCACAATTTATTCTTACAATAACATATGTTTTAATTTTACTAACAATTCTGATTTTTTAAATTTTTTTTAACTTGTAAATACACTCACTGCCAATCCCGAAATGAAATATAAAATTGAAATGAAATATAAAATTTTATTTGACAATTCATCTACAAACTAAATGCTCTGCTCGACGGGTAATACGGTAACTATAATTTTACTTTTTATCGGGAAAGTTCCTACAAATCATAATAATAAACAATCTGAAAAAATTTTCATTGAAACAAAACACTTAACGTAAAGTGCTCTTATAAACACAGAAGAAAAAATTTAAATAACAAAAAATTGAAAAAGATTTTTGGAACAGGCTTCGGTTAATGTGCACGATAAACTGAAAATCATACAAAAATCATTTAACAACTATACGAGCAAACTTCAATTGATTCATCGATGTTCAGATATTTTGATTTAAATTTGTAGGAATATAACAATAAACTTTTAAGACAGACATAGAACATAATAATAATAATAGTAATATTAAATAATAAAAGTCAGATACATTGAGACGAATATAAACAATTAAATAATAAAAGTACCTCAGATACATTGAGACGAATATAAACAATTAAATAATAAAAGTACCTCAGATACATTGAGACGAATACAAATAATTAAATAATAAAAATACCCCAGATACATTAAGACGAATAAAATAATAAAAGTACCTCAGACACATTGAGACGAATATAAACAATTAAATAATAAAAGTACCTCAGATACATTGAGACGAATACAAATAATTAAATAATAAAAATACCTCAGATACATTGAGACGAATAAAATAATAAAAGTACCTCAGACACATTGAGACGAATACAAAACAATCAAATAATAAAAGTACCTCAGATACATTATAACGAATACAAATGATTAACCGAATAAATATGGACGAAAAATACCCATTAAATATTATAGGAAATACTAACGATAAACCAAGGACACGAACCAATACAAACAGTACAGTAAGCACAATGATACAATACGACCAAACGAACTTAGCAAACAATAAGAACAACAAGAATTATTCTAAAAATCACGGTAATCCTAACTATCACTAAATACCCATCCGACATATAGAGACGTAAATAATATTATACAACAAGTTCAATAAACTCATAAAACGAAAAACCTAACAGACCAGCTATAAACATTCCAAACAAAATACAAGGGATTTCCCAACAAAAACGGTACAAAAAACAATGAAAATAAATCATATATATCAAATAACTCTAAAAAATAATACTAAAAATATGAATCCATTTACTATGACTGAAAACCAAAACATAACACACGTCATACAAAGAAACATTTAATAAAGAATTTAAAACAACAACAACGAAAAATATAACTTATATTATTTACAAAACGTAATTTACACGAACGTAATTTAAATGACGATTAACAATTGTTATAACGTTAACGAGATAACGTTATGCCAGGATGTATTGTTTTTCAAAAGGATTTAAAGCACTCCCGAATTTTTCCCGATATGGTCTTAGACCCAAAAAAAATCTCTAAATGGAGTTATCTATGCGTTCATGTCGCTTACATATTTTAGGTTATAAGTATAAATTTATAAAAGTAAAAATATAAATATATATATATATATATATATATATATATATATATATATATATATATATATATATATATATATATATATATATATATATATATATATATATATATATATATATATATATATATATATATATATAAATATATATATATATATATATATATATATATATATATATATATATATATATATATATATATATATATATATATATATATATATATATATATATATATATATATATATATATATATATATATATATATATATATATATATATATATATATATATATATATATATATATGTATATATGTATATATGTATATATATATATATATATATATATATATATATATATATATATATATATATATATATATATATATATATATATATATATATATATATATATATATATATTTATATATATGTATATATATATATATATATATATATATATATATATATATATATATATATATATATATATATATATATATATATATATTATATATATATATATATATATATATATATATATATATATATATATATATATATATATATATATATATATACATATATATATATATATATATATATATATATATATATTTATATATATATATATATATATATATATATATATATATATATATATATATATATATATATATATATATATATATATATATATATATATATATATATAAATATCAAGCTCAAAAAAAAAAAATATATATATATATATATATATATATATATATATATATATATATATATATATATATCAGTTTGATTTTTTTAAAAAAATTTTTGATTTGTTAGTTCCACAAATAATGTTTTTTTTATTATATATAAATAATAAATTTTTTTTTCGCTTGAAGATGATGCGGGAGTCGTATCGAAACGTAGCGATAAATAATTGAAATATTTTTGTTTCGTTTATTAACGTAATCCACTAGAGCTAAAACCGAATAAAAATAACCAAATATATATAAAATATCCAAGCTCAACACTAAAATATCATATATATATATATATATATATATATATATATATATATATATATATATATATATATATATATATATATATATATATATATATATATATATATATATATATATATATATATATATATATATATATATATATATATATATATATATATATATATATATATATATATATATATATATATATATATATATATATATATATATATATATATATATATATATATATATATATATATATATATATATATATATATATATATA
>CAVNZG010001375.1:0-49394 GCA_963693315.1 Diogma glabrata
GAGAGAGAGAGAGAGGAGAGAGAGAGAGAGAGAGAGAGAGAAAGAGAGAGAGAGTGCTTGGAAGAAGTTTAGTGAGTCAATCGAGTTGAGAGCGATCCTGTGGCAGCAAGGCTTCATAGAGCACTCAAAGGAACCCAAATATCAACCAGACATACTGTTTATGCCAACTGGCAGGTACACGGCACCTGTGAAAGAAACTCCACTGCTGAAATGAAGACACAACCAACTGTATCTCCAAATACAAGATAGTTGGATCTTGGCGGGGAATGTGGTGAACATTAGATCTCTGATATGAGCCATAGATTCCTTTAACCCGTTCCTGATGGAATCTATCCATGCATGATGCAGAGCAGATGCATGATGTGGACGGCCTTATTGAATCATTGCAGAATATTTATATGCCATATCTGGCATTTGGCTATGTTCCAGAAGCGTGGCGTAAAGCAATTCTTGTTTTCATATCTAAACCCAGGTAAAACCACCTAAAGTGAAACCAAGTCATTTCAGCCAAGAAGTATAAACTTCTTTGTCCTCAAAACTCTAGCTAGACTAGTTGACCGTTATATAAGTGACACCGCCTTACTACATTTTCTACTAAGTACCAATCAGCATGCATAAAAGATTAGGAAATAGTCTGCGCATCATTTGGTGTCTAAAATTGAAAGATCACCTGATGCCAAAGAATTCGCTCTGCGCGTTTTATTAGACATAGAAGGCGCTTTTGATAATGCCACTTTCGAATCAATCAGGACTGCAGAATCGCTACATAGAATTAGCAGCACGCTCTTAAATTGAATTGTGTCTATGTTGAGCTGCCGCATTGCTTTTGTGGAAATGGGCATTACAACTGTTTTAGTCTCAGTTAAACGAGTCTGTCTTGAGAGTGGTGTTCTCTCAGCTCTCCTGTGAACTTTGTTAATTGATAGCCCTCTTAATCAAACGGAACCCTATTCCCAGGGCTACGCTGATAATATTGTCACACTGGCAGTTGGTAAAGAACTTCGTCATCTGATGCAAAATTCACTAAAGTTGGTTGAGGATTGGCGGGGGGAACAAGGACTATCGGTTCATCCATCCAAATCACAGGTGGTTTTTTTATCAATGAGAAAAAAGTGCCTGCCAAGTCTGTCTCTTTTCAGAATACAGTTAAACTACTCAGATGAGGTTAAGTTTTTCAACCCGCTGATCCTTTAGATGTTATTGGGGTGTTATTCCCAAAATTATCTTATGGCTTTTGCATGGGTTGTCTGGTGGCCAAAGACGGAAAAGCAGTACATCCGTACTAAGTTAAATAAAATTCCGAGATTGGCATGCGTAGGTATCAGTGGCTCAATGCGCACCACACTAACACTGTCGTTGGGTGCCATGTTGGGTCTAGCTCCTTTACATATACATGTGGAGTACATGGCCAAAAGGGATGTCTACAGACTACGTGTGGCAAGAACATGGGTAAACAGAGGAAAAGCATGCGGTCATGGTCACATACTTGACAGATTACGGATAGATTTTCTCGAAGTAGATTTGCATAGTGATCTTATGACCAAAATATATTATTTTGAGAAGCCCGCCGAACTGATCATCTCTTCTAGAGAGGAACGTAAGAGATCTTGGTCCGACTGGTCCTCCAGCGAGATCTATGTTTTCTATACGTATGGCTCACTGTTGATAAGAAACGCAGGAGCTGGGGTATTCTTGGAATCAAATAATGTTGCAATAAGTAGCAATAAATTTTCGCTTGAGTGGTTTTGTACACTCCTTCAAGCGGAGGCGTACGGTATCAATGAATGCACGCACGTAATAACTCGCTTGCGTCTGCAGGGGAAACAAATTTGCATAGGATTAAAAACGGAAAGCCAAAAGCGGATGAACTTGCAAGGGTGAGGCGGTCATGAAATTTTCTTGACCAGACCACACGATAGGGTTATCCAAAAATTTTGCCTTGTCATTATTAAAAGGACAATGCAGAATGCGCCACCAACGGGCAGACAAAGTAAGATGTTTTTAGCATTTCAGATAAAAATTCTAAAGAGAAAAACTCTCAGCTCTGTGGTCGGTGTCCTAACATGAAATGGATATCTAAATAAACACCTTTTTAACGTGGGACTTATACTCTGTGAATTTTGGCGGTATGCCTGGCTTTCTTTAGTATCAGAACTAGGATTTCTGGCTCTAACACTGTAGAGGCCAGCACCATCAAATTGTTGCCAATACTGTCGGTCTTGGATTTCATTAACCAGACAGAAAGTTTTGTGGAATAGTTGTGTATGAGGCCAAACTCGGACACGGATCTATGGACCATAAAGTCTGCGTGACAGGACAAGTTCTGCCTCGCGCAACCTCTCCATCCCTATCTCATTTAATGTAATCTAAGATCTTCAGTCGAAAACTGTTATCACAAGGAAATCTTACACGGACTAACTAATTAGCTTGATTTTCTCCAGCACCAAAGAAATGTTGTTAAGGTGCCAATTTACTCTGAATACATAAATAAATAAAATCCAAATTTAATAAAATCCAATTCCAAATAAATAAAATCCAAAATATTCTTTCATGGTGTGTGCAGTACAATCAACGAACAATAGCTTTAGAGCCATCCCATCTGTTTACTGTCCAGACATCTCGTTATAAGACGTGCTCGTGATTATGCCCTATTACTTTGTTTAATTGTGGAGCTGGAAAGATCTGAGTAACAGTGAATATCTATCGAGTATTAAGATAGTATCATCGTACCTAGGGATTGCAATCCCGGGATTTTTTACATGACGAGTGAAGCAAAAAATCCCAGGATTGCAATCCCTAATCGTACCCGGTACGAAATCTACTATACGAATTACATTTATTTGGTTAATTCATTAATGAAGCGCTGGATTGTATGTGATAAATTTCGTAAACCGTAAATCTTACAGGTGAGTTCTAACAACCCGAAAGTTGTGATTATAGCTGTTTTGTGGGTATCCTCTTCTGACATTGGTTTTTACCAGATATATTTTAGAATCAAATTTGCATCCTCCAAGTGGCAAGAGAAATTTTGTATGCTGGGTATGGGTTATCGATCAGAGTCACTCACCATGACAGTGTTTAGCTGCATATATTGTCTCCACAAATTCGACAGTCCAATTTTTTTTATTGATGTTACAAACTGCTCTTATTGGTCGGAAGTTTACTCTCGCTTGTCATATAGGCGAATATGTAATTTCTCAAACAGCTGAGAATACTACATGTAATTATTGTTGTTGTCAAACATGTTTAAAGCAACAATTAAAATTCATGCTTTGTTGAGTTTTGCCGGAATACATGTTTGTCTTGTTATTCTGTATCGAAATGACCATAACCTGTTTATTTTTACCTTAATGTTCTGTGAAATAGCAATCAAATTTTAATTTTAAATTTTGAGAACAATGTCAAGTTTTTATTGTATTCTAAGAAATCTTTAAGATTTATTTCTTGTAACTTTTGTATAATTGATTGAAAACAAGGACAAGTAAAATACAGGTAAAATAATTTATTTAAATCGCTTTAGGTAGAATAAATAAATTTTTTATATTTAAAAAGGTTCTATAGCCAAGTTTTCTTATGTTGAAACCACAAAATTGTGGATAACAACTTGAGGGGTAATGTGATGAATAATTTGCGTAATATTTGGATATTTATTGAAATATATATTAACATTTTAATTATTTTTAATGTCCACAGCTTATGATCCTTGCATTATAACACTTATACATATTACATGCTAGTAAACTTCTGGTACGCTGGCGTCGGAATTATAAGTGGAGTTGAAGCGTCAATGCTATCGATTCGGATTCATAACGTTAAGGATCAATTGTAAAAGTACAACGGCTAGGATGTTTTGAAGTTAGGACTCACGGCCGACACACTGGTGACCCACCCAAGTCTCTTTGCTTTTATTTGAAAAAAAAGCAGCTCAAATTAAAGAATCTAAAATAAGTTCAGGTTCAAACTATAGACAAGAGTAGGCGTAAAAACTTGATACTTCAGCTTGTCACGGTCCTACTAGAACTTCGACGCCAGGCTTACCTTAAACTGTTGAAATGTGTAGAATGAACTGGGCACTCATAATGATTTGAGGTGGAAACCCTTCACGACCTCAGGCAATCGAGATATCTATAAGCCATTAATAATAAAATAAACATCGATTTTTATCAATATATCAAATTCAGGAACAGTTACAATGTTGCATAGTTGCACTATCTAATATTCAGTTTTTGTATATTATAACTATACCAACATTAAAAGACTACGTAATAATCATTCTTCTTTAAGAATCTTATAATCTTCTTCTCAATAACTTTACTATCTATTAAAATTTAAATCACTAGAGATTTTATCAAACACACAAACTTAAAATCATTTAAGTGGTTTGGTTAAAGGAAAACAGTAAATTTCAAGTATTATCAACTCAAACAAAAGATGTGTAAGTGTTTTAGCGACACACTCTTACAACGTTTCACTGCATATTAATATCAAGCTGCTATTAAATATTTATACACTAAGTAACATTTTAACAAATTATATTCAATTATAAATCTCACACCGGGATGCATCAGGTGATGATTATAAACCGACATTTATATTAATTATCCTGTTATAACAACATTAAAGATTAAATGTTTTTAATTTTCTTTATTAGTAGACGGTTTATCCATCCAAAAATTTCTACTTTCTCAATAACATTGAATTTGAAAACGTCTCGTCTAGACTAATATCTTATAGTACAAAAAGTATCCTGTGCCAATACTGTATTATGGAATATTTTCAAAAAAAAAAATTCAAAAAGTTTTTACATAAATAACTAGGAAGTTGGCAGATGCTTTTTTGCTTTTTACTCTATGGATATGGTATATTGTTGAATGAAGATGCTTGTTATTTTTATTATTGCATTTATAATATTTACTGTTTTTGAAAATATATGGAAATTATTTTTTATTCGTACGAATAATTGGATTAATTTCAATAAAGCACACATAGTTTTTTGGGAAATTAAGTTTTATCCGAATGTTTATAATTGATAGAATTCTGGTTCAAAGAAAACTTTTCTGTTGTACATTTTGATTAACGTTCTTCGAATTGCCATTTATTTTCTACGAAATTGTCTACATTTAAATGCGTTTTTGCAAAAGAATATTAAACACGATTTGTAATGAACACTGAACCTGCTAGTGATGTCACTCACCTAACAGGAAACAATCGGAGGACTGCGTGGCAACCGAGGTTTTGTTCCAGCAAACTTCAGCCGTCCGATAAGTAATTTCTCCCAGTTCAGTACAAACAATCAGAAACGCACGCAAATGAGACCATGTAAACAGAATTAAATAAGCAAAACAAACATCAGGGATTCTGTTGACCCCAACGGCCGAAGAAACCGAGATAACCACACACACACACACACACGAGCATAATTACGAGTATTACATTTAAAAAAAGATTAAATAAAGGATTCACTCACCCCATGATTGCAACGGATCCATCTCCTAATGCCCACGTTGATTCAGTCGATCTTACTTACTAAAGATTAGATTTAATTCCCACAATAATACTAAAAATGTTGTACCTCTGGTCCGAGTGAATGTTGCACAAGAATAATAAAACCAATAGTATTACCAGTTGTCACCAAGCATGTTACACCTCTGGCCGGGCGATTGTTGCATAAGATTAATCAAACAAAGAGTAATATAATTGATTAATAACATTGTTGCGCCTCTGTAATACAAGTGATATATAACTATGCTGCACAAGAATAATAAGAATAATAATAGTATTACAGGTTGTTACTAACAATGTTGCACCTTTGGTCCGGGCGATTGTTGCACCAGAATAATAACGCGAATAGTAACACAAGCTGTCAAAAAAAATGTTGCTCCTCTGGTCCGGGCAAATTTTAAGAAAAAAATATTATCTAACACGCCATTTGTTTGTTTATTTTTACATAAAAAAAAAATTACTCAACCTAGCCGTTTTATTAATTACAACAAAAACGTCTTAATTTAATTCCGATTGACTGTCCTTCAAAAACAAAATTTCCAGGTACATATATAAAAAAATTATGAATCAACAAAATATCAAAATGAGATAGCAATAGCTGAAAACAAAATCATTGAAAACAGGATTGAGAAAGATATGAATAAAGTGACGATAAGTTGTATTGATCTCGTTGATTCATCCAAAAGCAAAGTTTTCCTGAAAAACGAATTTTTACAGGCACAACAACTTCGTAACAGATTTGTTAAAAAATTTATTTTTGAATCTTAAAAATGTGACGCTTGGTGTGCAAAGTTTTTCCTGCGTGTAAAGTAGTTCACAAAGTTCAACATGTCTATTTCTTTGCGGAACAAAACAATGACCTGCATAAAACGATTTGTTTTATTCAAGATAAAAATCAAAAATAGTGAAATATAAAAACTTGTCTTATATAAAGTAAATTTGCTTTCTTAATCTCAATGCATGTATGTATGAATAATTCTCAGATCGTTAAAATTAAATCTTCGAATAAAAAATCTTAGTTTTTTCTTTGGATGCCCTTATTATAAGATTCATACTTGTAAATAAAACAGAAATAAACATAATTACAATCTACGTTTCTTATGACAGAAAAAAAAAACTTAAAAAAACGAAATAAAAAGAAAATCCAGACACAATTCAACTGTAGAATATTAATAAAAAAAAAACATTGAACTTTTAAATTTTTAGCTGTAATATAGGAAAAAATATTCGTTCAGACTAGTGTATTGATTTGGATTATTGATATTTTGGTAGATAACAAATGTGATTCGCAACCGTTATTCGACAATGGAGATTGTAAAACCTTTTACATAACTGCTGCTGTGGTATCATGCCTTCGTTTGGCAATAACGTTCGGCAAATAACCGCTAACTAATAAATGAAAATTTATACAATTTTCATATTTTTAAAACCCTTTTATGTCGACCAACTCATCCACGGTCAAATCAATACGTGTCGGGCGATTTTTACATACAATTACCATTGACACAGTAGTCAAGTTATTTATTTTTTAGTTAATTGTGTGTGTACTTCAGTCAATATAGAATAATTAAACAATTATTTCGTTATTTTGCCGACGTTTCGCCTTCGTTTGGAAGCTTCCTCAGGGCACTATTTATTGAAAATATACAATTACAAAACTTAGAAAATTATTTTTAAAAAAAAAAAAAATAACAAGAAAAAATAATACTAAAAATTAACAAAAAAACATTTAGTTCTTACATATAACATTAATTGTCCTTGTCAAATTGGTAAAATTGTTTTGCTTAAAATTTAACACTGCAACCAGACATGTCATCTGAACTGCATCACCACTAAAATACTAACAATTTTTTCCTAATTTATTTATGTTCAAAAATTATTTTGTCTCTCATTAATTAATTTCAAAATTGCTTTGTAGGATTTACTGAGATTCTCAGTATCTGTTTTTTTTATTTATATTTTGTGTATTATCGTTTATATGGAGCATTTCTAAAAATGAGAGGTTGTATGGGTTGTTGTGTTGGTGCAATATTTTGCAGTTATTAAAACCAAATGTGTGTTTGTTTTCGTGTGAATGTTTGACTAGAGCAGTTCTATTGCATACTTTTTCTATGTCTCTATCATTATTTTTAACTATTGCTTTCTGGAGTGCATTTATGTCGTATTTGTGTGACGTCAACCTTTTCTCCAGATGTGTTGTCGTTTTTCCAACATATTTTGCATGGCATCCTTCTCCTTCACATGGTATGGAATAGATCACATTTCTTTGCTTCATTTTGTCTGTTTTGTCTTTCACTTTTGAATAAACATTTCCGTGTGAGCTCTTATTATTATAACTAATACAAATGTTTCCATCGTAGTGACGTATCATTTTCGACAATTTTTCGGAGAGGCCTTTTACGTATGTAAGTGATTTGAATTGTTTGTGGTTGTTAGTTATTGTATTAGAAAGTTCAGCATCATTGATATAATTTGTGGCTATTGTTGTGTGATTATTATTTTGATTCGTATTATGAATGTATTTATGGATCAACATATTGATGAGTGTGTTCGGGTATCCATTCTCTAATAAGATTTGTTTGATAGTATTGTTTTTGAAACTGCGATTATTCAATGTATCTAACGTCATAACTCTGTGTATAAGACCAAGTGCTGTATTTGTTTTTTGTAAAATGTGGTGGGAAGAGTTATAGTTGAGAATTCTACCACTTGCAGAAGGTTTCATATAAAATGCAGTTCTTAATTCTTGTATTTCAGATCGTTGTATTTCCATGTCCAGATAAGCTATACTTCTATTAACTTCACTTTCCAGAGTGAATTGAATTTTTCTAGAGTAATTATTGAAATTATTGAGTGTGTATTCTGCTTTGTTTGTTGGTATTGCTATAAGAATGTCGTCTACATATTTTAACAAAATTGGTACTGCATAGTCTAACTTTTCAACTACTGAGTCCAATAAGTCATCCATTACCATTTTGCTTAGAACTGGGCTTAAAGGACTGCCCATTGGTAGACCTCTTGTAGACCGTTATTTATTTTAGTACAATCAGATAATTTCTGTCGAAAACTTATCTTTATCCTTGGTATCCTCCCTGTTACCAAAACTGAGATCTTTTTTTGAAATGTGTAAACTCCAAAATACAGTTAGGTTCAAAACTGTTGAAAAATATACCAAATGCCCATGTACTAAGTTATATCAAAATCGATGTTTTTGAAGTTTTAAATAAACAATTTCACTGTCGCTCCTTGCACCACTTTGTTCAATATTGGTCAAAATTTCATTACATCAAAACTGATTCTCAAACGAAGTCTGTATGCTCCCAACAAACAGTGAGAAAATTCACCAGTTGTATAGTAAAGCCGCCCCTAGGTCTTATGTACCTCAACATCTAATAACATTTTTCCTACAACGTTTGATGTCTTCTACCAACGTTTCATGAAAATCGCAGGCTATATAGTGAAGATAAAGATCTTTTAAATGCAAAACAAAATTAACCGAAAGTGATAAACCGGAAGTTGGTATGCTATTGGAAACATTACAAAAGCCTTATATAATAAGTTTGAACACAATTGCATGTCAGGATTAGTTATTATTGAAGGTTCAAAGAAACTGTTGTTCGGAAGATCCCCTCCTCTCCTCTCCACTTTTCCACTTTGTCTAATTTTGAATCAAACTCACATCTTCCATTTTCAAGCGATTTCGTATTAAATACTAAAGTTGCACCACGTTCTCATGCATTTGCGTAAATTTTATATATTTAACGAACGGCTCACTACTGGCTTACTATAAAAAGAAATATTTTTGTTGCGATGAATTCAAATACCAACATAGTGGCATTTCGTTCCAACTGCCAATAGAAAGGGTTCTTGAGATGGCGTTACAGGAACACCTAAAAATGGAAAAAAAAAAAGTAAACCATCGCTTTGAGTAAAATCGATATCAACTTCAAATGAAAACTAGGCCGAACAAAAACAATCATTCTACGAAGTTTTCTTTTCTGCCGTCAGAGATATCGTAATACATGAGCAGTTTCTTTCGGAGCAGTTCTGGAGCATTTTGATAATTAGTGGAAAACAAATATTTTACTGCTATTTACCGAATGCAACTACATCAGATTAAATTATTTCTAAAATATTTTTCGTTTTCGACAACCAAATAGATGTTCTTATTTATAATAATATTATTTTTTATAACACATGCACAAAGAATATCCAATTTTGTTCTAAAAGAAAATAACCAAAAAACATATATATGGGGCATTCTCTGTCAACTCGGCCACCTCCCTCTGTCCAAAAATTGGAGCAACCTATAAAATTCCAGTTAGGTTCATTTTTTAGCTTTAGCCTTCTTGTCGGCCGAGTTGACAGAGAATGACTTCATATAAAGAATGAAAAATATTTTTTAGGTCTGTGCGTAATAGACCTAAAAATATGTTTTCATTCTTCGAAATAATAGTAGTTTTCGTATGCGATAATATTTTTTACACGCAAAAAAAAAATTTCACAAATCAAAACAAATATAAAACATTTTATGAGTTGAAAGTGTATTTTAATTATAAACTAAGCCCGTCATCTTCATTTGAGATTTGTACTAAAATACATTACTAAATTGCTTATTTTTATAGTACTATTCACAAAATGTTATTGGTCCCCAAAACTATCACACTAAAATATAAAATCAAAATTGATAGGAACTAATTTAAATACTTAAGCATGCACAATTTTATGCATATAGTGGCTATGCTTATATTTTCAAACTATTTTTATAGAGCTTTTTTACTTAAACTTCAAATCGGTATAAAGCTGTATGGCAATCTCCATCATCTTCTAGTACAACTCTTAGTCGCGCAGACGAAATACTGTCTTCTACAGACAACGTCCAATCTACTTCTTCGGACACCTTCAAGTCTTTACCTTCCACTTTCACTTCTATAGAAGTTAGAAAACACAACGTAAACACCACTAAAACAGCTAAAAAGGTAAAATTCAATCTTACACCTCAAACGTTCACCTTTAACCCTTCCGCTGCAACTACCCGAACAGGTCAAACTTCTAAAAATCAGCATGCTCAATCTCCTTTCTTCTCTTGTTCTTATCGTCCCATCTGCGATGGCAGTATAGGTGGAGTGTTGTTTCGATTACTGGTAATATAATTTTAACAAGTTGTTTTTGGTAATCCCATCTTTTTTTCTTTTTATTGAATTTAAAAAAAAACTAAGAGCGCGTTAAAAAATGAAGTTGACAGATCTTGTGGGGTTGACACTTGTTTTTTTTTCTTGTCTTTATCATAGATCCCCTAAATATGTTTTTTTTGTTCATTTAAAAAAGTTAATGATTCAAAACTTAAAGATTAGTTACAAAACAAATATAAATTACATAAATTTAATTTTGAATGTTAAGGAAAAAGTTAAGTTGTAACTACAGCAGATGTCGGATTAGTTCTAATTTATTTATAATTGTTTCTGCTTAAATAATCCATAAGGAATCAGCAAAAGTTTTATTGTTGTGAAATGCATTTAATCAAACAGAGATTAAAAATCACTATTTGTACATAAATAATAAATCTAGAATTATATAAAAGAGGAAGATAAGCTTGATCGAAAACTACAGTTTAATTGAAAGAAGAACCAGATAAAATTTCTAATAAATTCAACTTTTAACGTGTGCTAGAATCTAGATTGTCTACGAAAAACTTAGTTGTACATATTTGTGTTATGCAGTTTGGATTTATTAGAAATAGCTAATAAATCTGTAAAGGAACCTGTTACAATCACATATAACAGGAGGGGAGTGTTGTAGCGAATGCGGGTAATATATTTTCACAAGTTTTTTTTGTTAATCACACTTTTTTTTTAATTCAACTAAATCAAATACGCGTTTAAAAAACATATTACATACAGCAATGAGAATTAGAAATAAATAATTCATTTATTGCAATAATAATAATTTAACTATAGTAAAAACAACATAAATACAACACAAAACAATTTTGACTGGCAAGAAATAACAATTATTTTGAGTTTTCGAAATAGAAATCAGCGGATCACAGCTGTCAAGATATTTTCGGTAAAACTTCTATAGGCTTATGTAGAGATACTACTACGTCTACCTATCCAAATCAAAACACATATAATAAGTTATAAAGGAATTCCCATGACGTAATTTCTTTTTATCAAAACAAAATAATAATAATTTAGTAAACAACATTTCATATGTTTACAATTATAAGTAAGCGAAGTTTTATGAACTTTATGAATTATACATTACTCAAAGTGTGTCATCATATATTATGTTTCAAAACGTTGAAACTAATTTTGAATAATTTTAAATAAAACAAAAGGTAAATAATTATAATGATACAGATTTTATTAAGGGGAAAATAATAAGTAATTAAGCAAAAATATATTATATGTACATTTTGCTAGAATCGCATTTTCTACATAATTAATTTGAAATAAATATATTGATTGATTTAAGTGGGGATTAGGAAAATGAAAATGCAAATCCAAAATTGTATAAAAGAAAGTTTTCGAACAAATAAAAATCAGAATCAGTTTGAATTTAAATAGTGTTTTACTTTCTCTGATCCTCCCGACGACCTCAGTTGACGCACGTCAAACGGGTCTAACGGTTCTTTCCTTGGTGCAAAGTTGTTTCGGCAAACTGTATCATTGAAAAGCCGAACAGATTAGGACTTACGGACGTATAGACGGGCAGTGTTAAAATATCTCTTGTGATATATTTTACCACCAACAAAAGTTTAAAGTAAAAAAGTAATAAATACGCAGTCAGATCAAGGTAGTGCACAAATGTCGTTTACTCACGATATAGAGAACGATCATATGGTGTACACCCACCACACTTATAAGGTCCATATTTAAAATTTTAAAATAAAGACTTATATTTATTATTTCGAAGAATATATCATACTGTTGATAGATGACGTCTTTTATAGTCGGTATGTTTATCGCAGGATTGCTTTGTTTATAATTTTAAAATTCATTTATATTTTTAATATTATAAACTTCGTTTGGAAAAATTCAAATTTTGTAACTTTTTAAATATCGGACAATTCGAATTAAATTGTTCGATTTTATGAAATCATCCCGACTAGAAATTAGATCAGTATAGGGTCCGATCCGGATCAGGATTGCCTGAAGACTGATCAGGGATGAATCAGGCGTCCTGATCCGGACATGATGAAAAATCGTCACGCCATATAGGATCCGTACAGGATCCGTTTAAATGATCCATGCCGGATACATTTCAAAGATCCATTCCGGATCCATTTCAAAGATCCATTCCGGATCCATTTCAAAGATCTATTCCGGATCTATCTTAAAGATCCATGCCGGATCCATTCAACAGTTTCATGTCCGGTCTGGTCAAGAGATCCATACCAGATCCGTTCAAAGGTTTAGAATTAATTTTGTTCTTAAATATTAATTTGACATTAAATAAATGAAAAAAATATTACCATTTTTCCTTAATTTTGTTCATAATTTCAAGTACACTTCAAATGCTTATAAATTTAGTAAGTTTGTTAATTATTTCTTATTTTTATTTTATTTAGTCCAAGTTTTGGCATTATTGATGATTTTACCAATGGTATCATAAAACTCTTTGTCACATAGGCTCTTATGAAGGTATGGATCCAAGTTTGGATTCGAAAACTAACTTCACCCATACCTGCTTTATATCACTTGTCATATTTCAAATAGAATAATTTTTGAGCAACATAATAAGTATTTCACCAATTACTGCTAACAAAAAACATCTGGAAATTCTTGAGTAAAGAGGAGATGCAAGATAAAAATTTAAATTATATGCTTTAAGGTTAATAAGCAAGATCCCTCACAACTGTAAGTTTGAAAATGCTGTTTTCGATTCTACAATAAATTTGTACTTATAAGTACAAAATATTAAACAATTAAATAGATTCAGTCTACAGTTAATTATTACAGTTAAGTATATTATAATTAACTTTTTAAAAAGTTATTAAAAATTCGTGAAGAATGAGAAAATTTTTTGCACAAAAAAATTTTAAGTTAAGTACCCGAGCAGAAATTTGTCAGGGCTCAAGTAAGGCCCTGATCAGGTTTGCCCTAACCCGGATCAGGCATTGGTAGGACAGCCTGATTGGGCCCTGATCATGAGTGTAACGCTTTTGCCCTATCAGGTCCTGATTGGGATTACCGGATCAGACCCTGATTGGGATAATCGGATCAGGCCCTGATTGGGATATCCGGACCAGACCCTGATATATATTTATATATTATATACATAAATTAATCAAATTACAATAAAAAAATTACAATGGAAAAAATTCAAACATACATACCACCTTAATCACTATTATTATAGTCTTTCAGCCGAGAAGCTATAACTAAAATATACATGAAACGATTTTAACTATATATTTCTAAAATGGATAATACTCTAATGAATTTTAACCAATTGAAATTTCAGCTAGGGGTCAAATACGAGAAACCTGATCCGGGCCGGATGTATTCAAATAAGGTTAACCCTAAAAGGGTATTCTAAATCAGGCCCTAAACAGGCCCACATCAGCTTGCTCTAATAGAGATTGCCCTTGTAGGACTGACCAGGCCCTGATCACGACCTGACTATTCAGGCTTTCCCTAACTAATTTCTGCTCGGGTAAATGTACTATTATGACGTCGATAATATAATCAAAATAATAATTCAGTTATACCATTAATAACGAATTTATTGTTTAATGAGCAATATATTGTAACGACTCTTCGTTGGTTCTTTTAGATTATTGAACAAACACGACAGTAAAAGACAGATCTTTAGTTAACAGAATCTCAAACTTTATTTGTCAACAAATTACAGCAGCTTCCGTTTTTCCTTACAATAAATTCCAGGGTCTCCAATTTATGTACACTAAACTTCACCGCTTTTCCACAATTTGGAATCAATAATATTCGGAATCGTAAAATCTGTATTTACTATTCCACTAAGTTCAGATTCTCTCACTATTAGTACCCAGGCTCAAGTACCACCGATTATTCCTTAAACTTGCGAATATTTATAAACACTTTTAATTGCAAAAGTAAAACTCACTCTCTGATATTTTGTTCGCCTCTTTTATATTCAAAAACAAATAAGCAGAATATTCTGGTACTCACTGTAGTTGTTTCTAGAAAAAATAGGCCACTCCTCCTTTTAATTTCATTAATGTAAACAAATTTAATTTACATTAATTTATGCAACTTGTATTAGTTAACTTTTACTTCATCTTTGAATGTAGAAAACATTTAGGCGGAACGTATTGGTTTTTTATGATTAAATGAAATTAACCCATTCTGGACGAAGTTTATTACACTGCCCTCCATTTAGTTTTGTTCGTCCCGAACAATATCAGATATCGCATTGGTGCTGTTACCTTGGTACGGTGCCAACCTTTGCAGATGTATCACTTTCATCTTGGTACGGGGTCCCTTTTGGATGCGGTAGATAACATCATTAATTCGTTTGATTATTTTATATGGACCTTCCCAATCTGGCTGCAGCTTGGGTGATCTTCCCTTAGTTCTTCTGGGGTTGTATAGCCATACCAATTCTCCTTCTTGAAAACCGCCACTATTTGCATTTATGTCGTACCTGGTTTTCATTTTGTCACTGGCAATCTTAATGTGGTCTCGAACCTGCTGATGGATTTTATTCATCTTCTCCCTTAGTTGACCCACATAATCTGTTTTCGTGGATACCAGACCTCCAGGGATGCCAAACTCGATGTCACTAGGAAGATGTAGTTCTCTTCCGAACATGATATTCGCTGGCGTTTCACTTGTCGTATCGTGCACTGCGCTACGATAGGCCATCAAGAATAACGGAAGATCCTTGTCCCAATTTCTTTGGTTGGCTTCTACTACCTTTGACAAATGTTCTTCCATGGTTCGGTTGAATCGTTCTACCATGCCATCCGATTGTGGGTTCATAGGTGTAGTTCGTGTTTTTCTAATGCCGAGTGTTCTGCACAGCTCTTCCATCAGTTGAGATTCGAAATTCCTTCCCTGGTCGGTATGCAACTCGAGCGGTGTTCCATATCTGCAAACCCATTCATTGACTAATGTTTCCGCGACCGTAACTGCTTCCTGGTTCGGTATTGCATAAGCTTCCGGCCATTTTGTAAAGTAATCAATGACCACCATGATGTATTTGTTACCTTTTGTCGTTTCCGGAAATGGCCCCGCGATGTCTATAGCAATTCTCTCCATTGGGGCACCCACATTGTACTGTTGAATCTCTCCTCGAGTTCTAGTTTTTGGTCCTTTGCTCGCTGCACAAGTATCGCATCGCCGACACCATTGCTCCACGTCTGTTCGATACCTTACCCAATAAAACCTCTCCCTTACTTTAGCCAGGGTTTTATTGACTCCCAGGTGTCCTCCAGAAATACTTCCATGCAGCTTTCCCAGTACCTCTTCCACTCGACTTGAAGGCAACACCAGTTGTTCTAACACTTTCTTTCCATCAGCGGACTCCCATTTTCTTTTTAGTATCCCGTTGTCCATAAATAGTGAGTCCCATTGCGCCCAGTAGCACTTCACCTCCGTACTTAAAGGTGCGACCTCTTTCCACTCCGGTCGCCTTCCCTCAGTTTTCCAATTCAATATTGGAGCCATAGCTGGATCTTCTAGCTGCTCTCTTTTAATTGCCTCGGTACACCAATCTTCAGGAGTTTGGAACTTGATTTGGTTCACTTTCATTGCCTCATTTCCCTCAGTTCTGCTACATGACTTGCACTCCTCTGTACAGGGTCTTCTGGACAGGGCATCGGCGTTACCATGGATCCTCCCCTTGCGGTGTTCAACTTTGAAGTCGTAGTTCTGCAGGATCTCTATCCATCTTGCTGCTTGTCCTTCAGGAAATTTGAATTGTAATAACCATTTTAGGGCAGCATGGTCCGTGCGAATCAGGAATGGTTGTCCACACAAATACTTGTGGAAATGTTTCACAGCCTTGATGATAGCTAGCAACTCCTTCCTCGTGACACAGTAATTCCGCTCCGGCTTTGACAGAACTTTACTGAAGTACGCCACCACTTTCTCATCGTCTCCAACTTTCTGTGACAAAACAGCTCCGGTTCCTACATTGCTTGCGTCTGTGTCCAGAATGAACATCTTTCCGGATTCTGGATAGGCTCGTATAGGGGTGTTGCATAGTTTTTCTTTTAAACGGCAGAATGCCTCATTACATTCGGTTGTCCACAGAAACTTGGTATTTGCCTCTGTCAATTTATGTAGACTCTTGGCGATATTCGCAAAATTCTCCACGAATCTTCGATAATAGGTGCATAAACCAAGGAAACTGCGTAGCTCATGAACATTCTTCGGTACTGGCCAATGTTTCACAGCATCAATCTTCTCGGGATCGGTTCTGACTCCATGTTCTGTAATGATGTGTCCAAGGTACTTCACTTCTTTGTGGAAGAGATTGCACTTTACCGGATTCAACTGGCATTAGTGGCATTACTTATTCTTCTGAGTACTTCTTCGAGGTTCATTAGATGCTCTTCAAAGTTGCGACCCATTATAATGATGTCATCAAGATAAACTAGGCAGGCCTTCCAGGTTAAACCATGCAACACGCATTCCATTAGACGTTCAAATGTTGCTGGGGCATTGCATAGACCAAACGGCATCACATTGAACTCCCACAACCCATTGCCAGTAGAAAATGCTGTCTTTCGTCGATCTTCTGGATGCATTTCAACTTGCCAGTAGCCACTCTTCAGATCTAATGTGCTGTACCATTTGGCCCCTGATAGTGTATCCAGTGTGTCATCAATTCGTGGCAGTGGATAGCTGTCCTTAATGGTTACCTCATTGAGCCTTCGATAGTCTACACAAAAGCGAGCTGACCCATCTTTTTTTCTAACTAGCACCACTGGTGAGCTCCATGGACTCTTAGATGGCCTGATGACTCCATCACTTTTCATTTTGTCCAGCATTCCTTGCACTTCCTCGTGTTTAGCCAGTGGTAGTCTTCTAGGAGGCTGTCTGATAGGATGAGCGTTTCCAGTGTTGATCCTATGTCGCACGATGTTTGTTCTCCCAACATCTTCATCTCCAGTAGAGAAAACGCTGCTCATCTTCGTTAATACCCTCTTGATTTCTTTGAATTCGGCTGGATTCATTCTTTTACTAAGATCTTGAAGTATTGCTACTAATGCGGGATTGTTTCTCTGCATGAAGACCTTTTGCTCTTCTTCACAGCTGATTATCTCTTTTATGGTGCTGCATTTGGCGATTTCTTCTCCATGATTGATGACCACTCGTTTATTTGAGAAGTTAATCAGTTGCACTGGAACTACTCCCTCTTTTGCTGCAACTAGCGTTCGGCCAATCATAATGTTTCCCCCAAAGTCGTGGTTAGCTGGCTCAATCATCACAGGTGAATTTTGGTCACTTTTATCTAGTAGCTTAGTCCATATGATTTTCTCAGATTTTGCCGGGATCTCAGTTGGTCCATCACTAATAACACGGACCTCAGCATTGTCGTTGGTGGAGTGTAGCACTATTTCTGTGTTTCCATATCTCAGTACGTGGCTTCCCAGATCTAATATAAAATTGTATTCTTTCATGAAGTCAAGCCCAATTATGCACTCATCTTCTATATCTGCTACAATAAATCGGTGCCTAAATGAATCTCCTCCAAGGTGAACCTCTTGGTCGCTTTCTCCATGAACTAAAACTGTTTCACCCGTAGCTGTTTTTAGGGTGAATCGTCTTGCTGTATCGATCTGACTATCACAAACCACATCTGGACGCACTATCGATCTCGAAGCACCTGTGTCCAAAGTCAACATGCACGATTTGCTTCCAACGGTTGCCTCTAAGACTAGACTACTATTTTCTCTTTTTACTAGTGATACCACCAATGTAGGGCATTGTAATTGAGCCAGCTTTCGCCCTTCAAAACTGGCACGATCTAGTTTCCCGAATCCGGAACGCTGCATCTGTCTTCCGGGTGCGGCTCCCATTTACATTCTCTTCGGATGTGCCCCAACTTTCCACAGTTCCAGCATCTTACTCTGCTAGACCTACTTCGTTGATTTCGCTCAGGCTTATCTCCCAGACTTTTGACACGCATGATCACTTCATCAAGCGCTGCTTTTATAGGTTCTTCAGTAACTTCTATCTGACGTACTCTATCTGAACCGTACGCTCTTTTTCCAGCTTCCATTTGCAGGGCCAATGCTAAGACTTCTGCAGGTAGCTTCTTTCCGCTTAGATAAAGCTGGTTTCTCATTTGCACATCACGAAGAGCATTGATGAATGTATCAGCTGCCAGTTCGTCTCGGTGTTCAGCGTTATAATTCGGATATGATAGATTAACCAGTCTCACAATGTCAGCCTCTAATTCTTGCAAGGTTTCGCTGACTCCTTGTTTCCGTGTTTTGAGCTGCATGCGATGGAGAGCTTGCATATGACTTTCCCCGTATCTTACTTCTAAGGCCTCCATAATCTTGCTGTAACCACGTTCTGTCGCTGATAGTGTCTGCAAAATTTCAGCAGCAGGTCCCTTCAATGCCAATATAAGCGCGTTTGCTTTTTGCTGGTGATCAACCCCAGTTGTTGCTATCTCAAATTGCATCTTAAATATCTGATAAGATGTAGATCCATCAAATGCGGGTGTTTTCACTCTAGCTGGGGCTGAAGTAATTGATGGATTGCTCATGTTACCTGACTTCAATTGTGCTATTTCTTGACGGAATTCACTCGAAAGATTGCGTAATTTCTCTTCATGTTCTTCGGTAACTTTCCGCAGCTCCCTTTCCATGTTGTTGATTTTACCCTCTGCACTGGATATACGTGACTCGATTACTTCACGTAGACTTTCTTGCTTTGCCATCATATCAGCAAATTGTTGTCGCTGCTCTACTTTTTGTTCTGCTGCCTGTTTCTCTTGTCGAGCCATCATATCAGCAAGTTGTTGTTGTTGCTCTACTTTTTGTTCTGCTGCCAAAACTTTTTGTTCTGCTGCCTGTTTCTCTTGTCGAGCCATCATATCAGCAAGTTGTTGTTGTTGCTCTACTTTTTGTTCTGCTGCCAGTTTCTCTTGTCGTGCCATCAGATTGTTTCCTTGTTTGGCCATCATATCAGCAAATTGTTGTTGTTGCTGTGCCATCATTTCTTTCATCAACATCATCATCGGATCAATTGCTGGGGCATTCTGGACAGGAGCTTCCTCCGGCTCTACCTCTATGACCTCTGTGCTTTGGCCTGCTTCTTCTAAAACTTTACGCAGCCGAAATGCAAGTTCTGCCTTCGTTCCGTGGATTGGAGCATTCCTTTTCTTCAACTCATCCTTCAGCTGGGTCTGGCTGAGATCACTAATATTTACTGTCCTGACCATTGTTTCAATAATCCCACTTCTGACACCACTGTAACGACTCTTCGTTGGTTCTTTTAGATTATTGAACAAACACGACAGTAAAAGACAGATCTTTAGTTAACAGAATCTCAAACTTTATTTGTCAACAAATTACAGCAGCTTCCGTTTTTCCTTACAATAAATTCCAGGGTCTCCAATTTATGTACACTAAACTTCACCGCTTTTCCACAATTTGGAATCAATAATATTCGGAATCGTAAAATCTGTATTTACTATTCCACTAAGTTCAGATTCTCTCACTATTAGTACCCAGGCTCAAGTACCACCGATTATTCCTTAAACTTGCGAATATTTATAAACACTTTTAATTGCAAAAGTAAAACTCACTCTCTGATATTTTGTTCGCCTCTTTTATATTCAAAAACAAATAAGCAGAATATTCTGGTACTCACTGTAGTTGTTTCTAGAAAAAATAGGCCACTCCTCCTTTTAATTTCATTAATGTAAACAAATTTAATTTACATTAATTTATGCAACTTGTATTAGTTAACTTTTACTTCATCTTTGCATGTAGAAAACATTTAGGCGGAACGTATTGGTTTTTTATGATTAAATGAAATTAACCCATTCTGGACGAAGTTTATTACAATATTATATACAGAATGGATCAGGTAAAAAACTAAATTTTGTATTATTATCCAGTTCAAGACATCGGATAAGATGAGTTTTTTCGATCAGAAACTGATCGTATGACTGGATCAACGGATAAAGTACTTCACGCTGATCAGTAACTGATCAGATAGCCGGATCAACGGATAAAGTACTGCACGCTGATCAGTAACTGATCAGATAGCCGGATCAAGGGAAACGGTACTGTACGCTGATCAGGAACTGATCAGATAACCGGATCAAGGGAAACGGTACTGTACGCTGATCAGGAACTGATCAGATGGCCGTATTACGGAAAATCTGATCCGGATCTGATCATAATCCGGGTTCCCTGAACTAATTTCCAGTCGGGATATTTAGATTTAGCAGTTAAGTTGAATTAAGCAGTGAACTGGAATCTACCTAGTTAGGTTAGGTTAAATTTAAATTTGTTCAATTTGCTTATAAATTTGTGAAATAAATCATATAATAAACTAAGTTCAATAAATTTTGTGCATTTGTTACACAAATTACCTAGTGTGTATAACTAGCGCGAACAGCTTTTCCAAACGCGAGTAAGTGAACTACACTCTTGTTTGGAAAACGAGTTCGTACTAGTTATACAATCTACTATTGTATTTCTTATAGCAAAATGTTTTTATTTCTAGAATTATTATTAAAATATTTCAGTTGTGATGAGCAAATTTCATAAAAAGTATACAAAAAGTCGTAAAACAAAAATCTGTATGTGAATCAGTAATCGTTCTCTTCAGAATTTTATAGCTGCATGTTCGTTCTCTCTTCAAAATTTGTGAAAACTGTTAAAAAAAAACAATAATTTTTAGAAAACGAGTTTTGTAACATAAAGTTCGACGAACGGTAAAAGAAAATTTATAAACATTCATCTCATAAATTTCTATAAAAAACCTAGTTTTAGGTGCACTTATTTATGGACTTATCTGCAAAAAATTGATATCAGACCATTCTCAACAAATTTCAATTTGTTTCTCAGTTCTGCTATTATGTTTTAAATGATTATAAGTTCTATAATTCTGTAAGAACCGTAGCAATAAGTAATAACCCATCCAAATTACTCGACTTTGCAAGTACCCAGGTAGTCGAGTATTAATTTTTTAAATACCTGGGTTACCCTGGGTTATCTAGAAAAATTAAGGTATGGTGGGGAGGGAAGGGGGAGGGGCAGCATGGAAGGGTTAATATATTTAAGTTTCTTTTGTTAATTAGCTCTTACGAAGCCAATTCATAAAAAAATTGAAGCTTGTTCAAGCCAACAATTAGTTTTGGACAATTTATTTTATAAATAACTGAATTTCAGCCAGTATACAGCCACCCTCTGAATGATCATTTTTATCATTCCGTTCAATGTCCTAAACAACAGATTATGTATTTTGTACAATATCAGACGCACAGGTACAAGATTTTCCTTGAAAAAAATAAAATTTAGCTTCCCGACTAGCCCTTATGTAAGGGCTCAGATCTGGGCCGGATACCGCTTTCTCTACCACTGATAAGGTCCGGATCAGGCACCCTGAACAGGTCCTGATCAGTAATGTAACGTCTCAAACTATCCAAACCGGATCAGGCAGCCCTACTAGAACTGGACCACGACCGGATCAGTTCAAATAGGACATTTATTAGTAAGTTAATGACAAAATGTACACTTTTTGTAAATACATTAATTTAAAAATGTCCAATAAATTCGTTTATAAAATATTATGACTTTGTACTTACCTATATGTCATCATAACAAAACGCAAACAAGCGATAACTAAAGTATAAATGAAAACATTTTAATTTAAAAGTTCTAAACTGTAACAAGATATTTAAATAATAATAAAATAATACTGCGATTCCACACGAAACCGATCAGATTTGGTCCTCATCCCCTCCGATTTTTGTGAAACTATGAATAAATGTTCTCTATATAGAAGAAATACGAAAAATGATTTTTGTTGCTTTTTGGCAGGGGCGTGTGACGTTTTTAGGTTTTCGCAAAAATGAAAATTTTTAAATACCTGTTGCTCAAAAACTAAACAACCGATTTTATTAACGTGGTCTCAAATGAAAGAGATTAAACGGTTATTTTAAAAATATATATTTACGCACAAACGAATCGTAAAACACATTTTACATCCTAGTTATCGTGGCTGAAAGTTGAACTTTAC
This sequence comes from Diogma glabrata, assembly GCA_963693315.1. Taxonomy (NCBI): domain Eukaryota; kingdom Metazoa; phylum Arthropoda; class Insecta; order Diptera; family Cylindrotomidae; genus Diogma; species Diogma glabrata. The sequence goes on from CAVNZG010001375.1 coordinate 22,707, forward strand.
ATCCGTAAAATAAAATCCCGTTGCTATATGAAATATTAATATATTTTTCTACTTTACCGCCCGTAAAATAATCACCCGTAAAATATTCATAAAATTAGAACAAAATAAATTATTGTATGAAGTTTATAGAAAAAATCATGGCATGTTTAGCATAATTTTCAAAATGTCTAGCGAGTTTAAAAAATTCAAAAATTGATTTATACTACAATAAAGTTGTGCAGTTGTGCGTAAAACGTTGTACATACACTCAGGCTGAAAGGAAGATTACGCCCTTGGTTCAATAAAAGCCCTCGCTTCGCGTCGGGCTTCAGTATGAACCGCTGGCGTAATCTTCTACTTTCAGCCCTCGATATGTAAATAACTATTTTGGAATTTTATATTGTTAGTTTCTTTGCGAAAAATAACGATTTTTCGAAAAATGTGATTTTTTACCTCTTTCGACAACAACAATTATCAGATTTTTTTTTTTGTAAGTTTGATTATTCCTAAAAACAATAAAATAAAAAAAAACACGTTTATTATAGTTTTTAAGATATGATTTTTTGAACATTCCATTTTTTGACTATTTTAAAGTAAAACCTGTATATAGAAGTCGTGCTATCATAAAGAAAACACGGATATTCAAAATTTCGAGGTGGGAGCTATCATCTCAAAAAACTTCACAAAAAAAATCTCGATTTCGAGAAAAATCATATACAAATAAAATACAACTTTTGTCAAAAAAGAAATTTCATAATCAACTAACTGTTACTTTCCAACTCTTAAAATAAGTCCTAGGTGGGAGGAGGTAGATCATGTCGAAAAACTTCACAAAAAAAATCTCAATTTCGAGAAAAATCATATACAAATAAAATACAACGATTTGTTAAAAAAAGACATTTAATAATCAACTAACTGATGTCTTCCAACTCCTGAAATAAGTCCGAGGTGGAAGGAGCTAGATCATGTCAAAAAACTTCTCAAAACAATGTCAATTTCGAGAAAAATCATATACAAATAAAATACCACTTTTGTCAAAAAAAAAAAAAATATTTGTTAATCAACTAACTGATATTTTCTAACTCCTATAATAAGTCCGAGGTTGGAGGAGATAGTTGACGTCAAAAAACTTCACAAAAAAATCGCAATTTCGAGTAAAATCATATACAAATAAAATACAACTTTTGTCAAATAAAGACATTTCGAAATCAACTAACTGATATTTTCCAACGGTCCGAGGTGGGAGGAGCTAGATAGATAGAATATACTTGTTTTCTTTATGATAGCATGACTTCTATGATTGTATAACGATTTTTGTTTTAAAATAGTCAAAGAATGGACCAATGTTCAAAAAATCATATCTTAAAAACTATAATAAACGTATTTTTTGTTATTATTTTATTGTTTTTAGGAATAATCAAACTTAAAAAAAAAATAAAAAATCTGATAATTGTTGTTGTCGAAAGTGGTAAAAAGTCACATTTTTCGACAAATCGTTATTTTTCGCATAGAAACTAACAATATAAAATTCTAAAAATATATATTTTTAAAATAACCGTTTAATTTCTTTCATTTGAGATCACGTTTATTAAAATCGTTTGTTTAGTTTTTGAGTAACAGGTCTTCAAAAATTTTCATTTTTGCGAAAACCTAAAAACGTCACACGCCTCTGCCAAAAAGTAGAGCCCTGCAAAAAAAAAACAAAAATCATTTTTCGTATTTCTTTTATATAGAGAACATTTATTCACAGTTTCACAATCGGAGGGGATGAGGACATACCTAATCGGTTTCGTGTGGAATCGCTGAATAAACGCATTATTCTTGTTAAATTGAGTTTTATTTCACTAAATACGTATTTCGAAAGCTATGCTTTCATCGACAGTAGTATCTAAAAACTCTATCTAGATTCGCCGTCAGTTTTTTAGATACTACTGTCGATGAATGCATAGCTTTCGAAATACGTATTTGATGAAATAAAACTCAATTTAACAAGAATAAGGCGTTTATTATTTTATTATTATTTACAAATGAAAGTTCGCAAACTATATATATCTATAATGGATAATACTCTAGTGAAGTTTAACCAACTGAAATTTATTCAAATGAAATAGGGCTCCGATCAGGACAAATAAAAAAAACCTTAATTGAAAAATCAAATATTATTTTGATCCGGCTCAGATCCGACATTTCTACTAGGGATGAGATAGGTTTTCGCAGTCCGGGCCGGATCAGAACAAATAGGGTGTGCCCTTTTAGTGAAATCATGTATGATTTCTGATAGGGGCTGGATGCAAATGCCCTATTAGGTCTTACCTTATTACACCCTGATCTGGGCCGGCTCATAATATGGCATGCCTGAACAAAATGCTAGTCGGGTTATTTCCTAAATGTTGTTTACTCGACCTGAATTGTGTGAATTCACTTTTGACTGATAATTTTTAATAAAATGTGTTGTGTAAAAGGGCTTACAATATGAGTAACAACAACCCAGAATCCTCTTAAGACCTAGGTCCCATTATGTTTTAAAAGTCATAGGTTCTACGTCCCAATCAATATTAATTCAAAATTAGGAATATTTTGATTGCTTGTTGAAAATCAAAATTTTGTAGTCTATCAAATTACCCGGTTAGTTAATCGAGATACTCGGGTAGTCCAGTATATGTCAAAAAATAAAAGCCAAAAATACCCGGGTACCCGGGTACTCGATAATCGACATTGGATACCCTACGTACCAATACCCTTTTGCTTTCGACAATACCATTAACATGCAAATTTTGTTTGATTAAATCGATTTTTAAATATATGTACATTTTGAAAAAAAATTGCCTAACTATGACTAATTATATCCATGAGAATGTATCTCAATAAAATAATCTTAATTTACACAAAATCTAACATCTTAATACTCTTTTAACATGTGTTCTGATAATTTATGGGAAAAAAAATTTTAAATTTATTTTATTTCTTTTATCTAAATTCTATAATCTATACAGAAGAATGAATATATTCTTATTATGTAATCTCAAAGGTGTTTTACAGAAATTTGTATTTTCCTTAGGAAAAAAAAAATTTACAATAAAGAAAATAAAAATAAATAGAAATTCTAAATAAGAAAATTTCTAAAGAAACAAATTTACAAGATATTGTTAAAATAAGTAAATAAGTTTATCTCTTGTGTGTGAATTAAGTTATAAATTTGTTTACTTTATTTAGAATTAAATATTGTGATTTTCTCTAGTTCAACGAATTTTTTTTTTATTTATCTTCACTAATGAAATATTTAACACTATATGTCTGTGAGTTTTAAATATATTGGGGATTGTGATGTTAAGTTTTATAAACGGAAGTATGTAATGGAAATACTTGTACATATTTAAATTTGTTTTTGTTTTCATTTAACAAAAATAAAATTGGGGATATAAGTATTTCGTATATAATTTGATTGTTTTAATTAAAATTTATTTTAGAGATTTATTAAGTCGTTTGGGTTACATCTCATCTAGTTTATAATTCGTTGAAAAATAAATTCAATGTTTTTGTTGACATTATTTAGACAATTTAAAGTCGTTTGTGTTTCGGAATTAAATAAAGTATTATAAAACTAAATAAAATTGTGGCTTTATAACGTATTTAGACAAGTACTTTTTATTTTATTTCGTTTGTATATTTCTGATATAAGCTCAAAGCTGACGTTTTTAAATAATGTTTGAACTTTTTAAGCGTAACGAAAACTTTTTAAATTTTAAAATGAATAAAGGGCAACTCGAATAGACTTTACTACCAGTTCCAAAATATAGTTTTACTACCAGTTCCAAAACTTTTTGATACTATTTACCAAAACAGTGTAGTTTTAACAAATTATTCTTTTTAAAATTAACACTTTTGTTAAATTTGTAGATTTTACAATTTTTTTTTGTAAATCTACTAGCATTTTATGAGTTTCTCCTAATGTTAAATTCGAATCTACAACTATGTAGATAAGAACTTAATAAACACTATCGTAGTAGAAAGTTTCGATTGAAAATTTCACTTTTTAACACAAACTTTTCATTTATTTATTTAATTTTAATGAAGTATTTCGAATTCTAAAAAATTTCTTATTTTTAATTCACTGGCGTAATATATCGAGAAGTGTTAACAGGTAAAAACTTATTGATCTTATACTAGTTTCCCACCGTAGCAAGTTGCTAGCTAGTATAGTTTAATAAAGTATAATAGCAACGGTGTGAAAGCAAACTATCACAACAATTATTTTAAATTTGCTATTTTCATTTGCTAGCTAGTAAATATAATACTTATCAAATAAAGTATAATATCGACGGTGTGAAACGTAATTATTATTTTATAGGTGAAATGTCATTTTATGGAATTTGTAAACATTGTGTTTTCTTGCGATTTTTAGCTTGTAAGATTCATTTCTGATATTTAATAAATTAAAGTGTATGTATTAATTGTTGATTATGATACGGATATGTTTAGTATAGCATTATAAAGGAATAGGACATGAAAAACGTAGTCAACGTAGACGTTTGGTTTTCGTGAGAGAATTATTTAAAAAGATGTTATAGAATAAAACTTATACGTATTTTATGCTGTTCAAAAACAATGGCAGGGCTGATCTAAATCTAGTTTGATTTTCTCTGGGTTGTAAATTTCATTTTAAAAACTATAACGCTAATATCAAATATAAAATTGACAGTACGGTATTTTGATATATCAATTTTATTCTAGTGTCAAGTTAGGTTTGGTTTCCCACCGAAACATTATCTTAATATAATATGAACGGTGAGAAATCAAACTAATATCAAATATTTGCTATACTACATAGTAAATTTCTGCGGTGGGAAACTAGTATTAGATTCAAATATTCCATAGAGTAAACCCCGTGTGATCAGTTTGTTATCGAGACGGCAGTTCTAACTCTTTTCAAGCTACTGATATTACATAAGTTCCAGTTTCACATTGTTCTGTATTGCTATTTTTTTTTATAAATATCGTCACCAACAGTGTCGGATAAAATCAGATGCACCATGCCTCAAACAAATTCTTATTTCCGCCCGCGTTAATAGTCGATCTGAAGCTAATACTATGAATTTAATATTTGTGTTCATAAGAGAAAATAATTTGTTGATAAAAATATATCGAAAAAATGCAATAATAATATTTATGATGCATTGTCGTTTTATGAAAAATTAATTTTGTTTATGACTATAATATAAAATCATATGTGAAAAATTTGTTTTGTATGTGGAAAAGGATTATTTTTAAACTGGTTCGACTACTAAAATTTATTTTAAATATGGCCTGTTTTATGAATCCCGCCGCTGTCACCACTATAATACTTTTAACTAATGTTAGTTTCGATACTTTTTTTTTTAAATAACCCAAATTTGAAGTTTTTTTTATAATTTTTTTTTTGTAATAATTTAAGGTATTATTAAATTTTGTGGTTATAACAAATAAATGACAAGTTTAACTTATCAGTTATCGCAATAGACATTAAAAAGCCTCATTAATTTTTTAAAGCTCGAATCTAGCTAATTATAAATTTAAAATTTATTTTAATTTCTCACAATCGCAACTTTATCGCAAATTTCTCACAATTTGTTTTTCACTTATTATTTTGTTATTATTTCTTCATCTTATCATGAAATATTGGCATATGTCATATTTTGTAGTATGATAGGATTTTTTACTTAGTTATGCATTTTAAAATAAAACACAAAAAAATAAAATAAACATTTTGATATATATATGGCAGTACAACCGAAAAAAAATAAGTCTGCAAGTGGTAAAGCAAATTTGCGCAATCCACCCGCCCATAAAGCGGCATGTCCACGGAATTTGCAGGGACAAAACATATATGAATCAATAAAAAATTTTAAAATACATGTTCAAAACATCTGCGGATTGAACGCTAACCATGACCACGTGCAACATCATCTTGAGCACGACAAACCGAACATTCTATTCCTTACAGAAACACAAGTTTCTGAAAATTTTCTCTTTATAGAATCGCTTAATTCCAAATATAGGCTCGAATCAGCTTTCAAACTCCATCAGGGCGTATGCGCATTCATTCATGAGAGTGTTGCGTACACGCGCTTTCCAAATTTTGAACTACACGGTGACGGCTACAATACAATGGTTTTAAAGATTTGTCTTCCAGAAATGACTTTTTTTACAATAGCTTTATACCGGTCCCCCAACAAACGTAACCCAAACTTTTTTAATATACTGACAAAAATTATGGACGAGATTAGAGCAAAGTCCCTTAATTGTGAAGTTATCGTTACCGGTGACTTCAACGTCCACAACAAATCATGGTTGGAATTCTCCAAATCGACCGACGATGTTGACAATAGTGGAAAACTGGCAGAAATTTTTGCCGCGTCTCAGGGCCTATTCCAAATTGTAAAAAGCCCGACTTTCACTCCCCGTAATGGCGGTGATAATAGTTTTCTACTAGATCTCTATCTTACCACAATGCCAGATATTACGAGTGTCGATGTTGCGAAAGGTAGTATTGGAAATTCTGATCATTATTTAATCTCATCAGTTATCAAAACTGATTTACTTAAAACTACAGCTCCCAAACCCCGTAAAATATTTCACTACTCAAAAATGGATAAGAGTGGTCTTCAAAATTTTTTCCATGGTTTCCCTTTCGACCGTCATTGTTTTTACACTGACAATGTAAATGTTTCTGCTCAAAACTTTACAGAAACCATCCAATTTGCTATAAATAAATTTGTCCCTTTCTCCATAGTAAAACCCAAACAAAAATACTTGTATTCGAAAGCTGCCAAAACGGCACTTAGAAACAAACGTAGATCATTTAATATTTGGATTCATAACAAAACTCCCACTAATCGATCCCAATATCTAAAGGCCAACAAAATATCTAATCAGATTATCTCAAACGAAAAGTCCGAAATTGACGGAGCGAAAGCCTCAAAACTTACGTCTATGTCTGTTTCTGACAAGAGTTTCTACAGTGCCATTAATTCTTTAAATTCTGGTACAAAATTTTCTATTCCCCCTATTATTGATGGTGATTTAATCGTCAATGATCCCGCAAGAAAAGCTAACTTGTTCGCTGAACGCTTTGCTCTGAACTCCACTGTTTTGGAAACTCCTAAAGAAATACCCCAAATCCAGTCTTCAGGAGTTAATATGAATGAACTTCACTTCAAACCCAAAATAGTCGCTAAACTTTTAAAGGGGTTAAACATCAACAAAGCATCAGGAATGGACAATATTCCACCCATTATTTTAAAAACCTTTTCCAAAGAACTTGCACCAACTTTAACTAAAATATTCTACCAATCCTACAAATCTGGTATATTTCCCTCGTGCTGGAAGTTGGCAAATGTCCAGCCCGTCCCCAAAAAGGGACCAAGATCCGATATCTCAAATTATAGGCCAATAGCTTTACTATCGGTCCTATCCAAAGTCTATGAGCATTATATTAATACACATATTTCAAAATTTCTGGAAGAAAATCATTTAATATCCGACAGCCAATACGGTTTTCGAAACAAAAGATCAACTACCGATCTATTAAACTATGTAGCGCATTGTTGGAACAGCATACTTGATAAAGGTGGTGAAACATACGTTATCGCTTTAGACATCTCCAAGGCATTCGATCGAGTCTGGCATGCCAACTTAATCAACAAGCTCGTTGCGTACGGTTTTCATCCCAATGTTGTGAAGCTGATTCAAAATTTTCTATCCGACCGATACATTTCGGTAACCTTAGACGGATATTCTTCTGAGTCTAAACTAATTAACGCTGGTGTACCCCAAGGCTCAGTATTGTCCCCAACCCTATTTTTGATTTATATCAACGAATTGTTGAAAATCACCAGCAACCCAATAAATAGTTTTGCAGATGATAGTACTCTGCACAAGTCGTTCGAGCCCCTTCCTTCAAAAGGTAAAATGCACGAACGAATTAATCCTGCCCGGAGAGACGCTGCCATAAACGTGAACAAAGACCTGAATAAAGTCGCCGACTGGGGTGACCAAAACCTTGTCAATTTCAACTCCACCAAAACACAGCTGTTGATTGTTTCCAGATTAAAGACCGAGTTCCCCAAAGATATTTTATTTAGTATGTGTGATGAACCAATAGGTGAATGTAAAAACATTCGTTTATTGGGTGTCACAGTTTCAAATGACCTACTCTGGAACGATCATGTAATGGCGATGGCAAAAAGCGCGTCTAAAAAACTCGGCCTCCTAAATAGATGCAAAAAATTTTTCACTCCATACCAATTGCTCCATGTTTATAAGTCCTATATTCGTCCCTGTATGGAGTACTGCTGTCAAGTTTGGGGTGCTGCCTCTGTTTCCATCTTGGCCCTCTTGGACTCTGTTCAAAAGCGAGCTATACGAATTGTAGGTGATCGAACTTTGACATCACAACTTGATTCCCTACAACATCGTCGCACTGTTGCTGACCTCGTTGTTTTTTACAAATATCGTCATCAGCAGTGCTCAGATGAAATCAGCGGCATCATGCCTCAAACTTATTCTTACCCCCGTTCCACTCAGCAATCGGCTGCCGCAACCAGTGAAACGGTAAAGATCCCGCGCTGTCATACTGGCAGATCGCAGAGAGACTTCTTTGTCCGAACTGCGTACAAATGGAATAGTTTGCCGGAACACTTAGTCTCAGGTGGCTTCAACCCACAGATGTTTAAAAAAAGCGTTAATCTACACCTCAGAACGCCAGTTGTTGTGGGACCCAGGTCTAGACCTAGGTCTTAAAAGGTATTTATGTGTTGTTGTGACACATATTCTAAACCCTATTACACAACACATTTTATTAAAAAAAAAAAAAAAAAAAAAATGTATACTATTTTAATGAGAAAATAACTTGTTTATCGAAAGAATGGTTTAATAATAATATTCATGCATTTAATAATTTCTTTTTGTGTGGATAAATATTTTTGTTCAGATGTTGTGACGACTAAAATATATAATAAACGCATTACCACCTTTAGATTAAAACATTTTTTGTGTCCCACTGCTGTCACCACTATAATATTTTTAACTTTTTGTTTTTAAATATGGGTACCTCCTTTTTAAATAACCCAAAACCTAATTTATTTTAATAACTTTTTGGTAGAAAGAAATACCACAAATTTAATGTTTTCAACTAATTTGCTGCAATCAAATAGTTGTATGATTTTGCATCAAACAACAAAACATATCTAGTTTATTTGAATCATTTCTTTATTTACAACAAAAATCACAAATTTAATTCTTTTTAATAATTTTGTGATTGCAGCAAATGGCACAAATTTAATTTATTTAAATAATTTTTCGTTTGCGACAAATTTAATTTTGATGTGTTTTTGTTTATAACAAATGACATAAGTTCAATTTATTTCAATAAATGTTTGGTGTCTTAGCCCTCGAGGAGGACTAAGGAGAACTCAATTGATATTTAAATCTCGAGTCTAAATCACTGGCAAACATTGTTTTTTATGTGTTCAAATATGTTGTTATAGATTGATACAAATTTGAACTCTGACTAAAGACAATAATAGCTGTTTAGTGTTGATAAAGTTTAGTGTTTAGTGTTGATTTTAATAAATTATAATTAAGACATGTATATATAATGTTGATTATAATAAACTATAAAAAACGACGCTGAATAGCCAAAGATAACATGCCAACTTGTGTCTGAGATTATAAATTATGTTTCTTTGAGCAACTTATGAACATTGATTTTAAAATTCTGAGGATTAAAATTGTCAGGGAAAACCCACGTAGGTAAGGCATTAGACTCTGAGATCTGAGACTCCGTTACAAAAATCACGCTTGAAAGCGACAGTTCTGCATCTTGCCAATCGGACCTATAATGGATACTGGACCTGTTGCCAAAAAGAACAACAGGTAGCAATCGGAGGACTGCGCGCCTTGAGATTTTATATTCCAGCTAGCGAAAGTCATGTGGATACGAAAATGAACGTCCCTCATTCCAGCAATAATGAACTAATATGCACGCATTCGAAAAATGAACAGACAGACCAAACAATTTGAACAGAAGAGACTCTGACGACCCTAGCAGCGAATGAGCCAGACCGTCACATCCACACCAATATTTTACTTTAGTTATATAAACAATATTATCAAATAAATAAATGAATCATCCCATAATGATTGAAGATCCCACCCTACAGCACCTTTTCTGGCCTCAGCCTATCATTCTATTTAATACGACGGCTCTATGTTTATTGTTTCGTTGCACCCCAAATCTGCACGGGCGAGTGTTGAACGGCAATTATAAAATATCGAATTTATCCATTAGATTGTTGACACTAATAGTTGTATAAATATTTGATCAAATTAACTGGTGCGTCACAACAAATGGACGACTGCTGACAACAATTTAAAAAATATCTTTTCCACTTTAATCACACAACCTCAAAATTAAATTCAACAAAAAAAAACTACGAAAAATACTTTTCTTTTTTAATTTCTCTTTTATTTTTAATTTCTCTTTTAAGAGTTTTCACAAAACGAACTTTATTCTTAGATTTAATTATAATTTTTTTCTTGAATACAACGCTTTTCTTTGTTTTTTTATGTAAATTAGCCTAATTCCCTGCAGCACAACTGCTTCTATAATTTTTTATTGATTTTATTAATTTATTTTACAGTGTTAACTTATTTTTATTTTAATTTATCGATAAAATTGATATTATTTATTTATTTATTTTATTTATTTAGCGTATGGTTTTTGTTGTGACACATTAAAAATAAAAATAAAACTTAAAATAGGTAGATTTTTCTATGAAATCTACCTAAAACAAAACATGAATACACATTGTGATTTTGCTTTGGTTCATGTTCATTTGTTTGTATCACAGCCAAGAGTTCGAAATGAAATATTTGGCTACCAAATTGGAATTGACTTTTAGCGTAATCCAGGGTGTAGCGCGAGGAGCTTGTCTATTCACACACCCTTAAATATAATTACGAAACTTTTTTCTTATTTTTATAAAAATTAAAATCTTTTTCAAATTAAACGAAAAAACATCAATAACAAAAAAACAACGATATCAAACACTAATACCACCAACGACTTGGAAAACTGAAATAAAAACTGTCCAATTGTATGGCGATCAATAATTGCAATAGAAAAATTTTGTCAATTTATGATTATAAATATTATAAAACCGAAAATCTTATAAATTGTTTTGTTGTATAAATCGAAAAATCGTTTGAAATTTACGAATACTTGCCTTTATTGATATTCACTAGAGACTGCCCTTGAAGCAAAATGTTCATCTACTATATATAGCTTTCTTCTAGCTTTTCCCCTCACAAACTTCAAATCGTTGTATTGCCGTATGCATCGGACAGACCACATACAGCAATGATAATGCTAATTTATGTATTAAATTTTGCTTCAAAAAGCCAAACAATAATACAAAATTATCAAGAACTATTCAAAGAATATCTGAAACAACCCTGATTTGAAAAAAATTACAATCGTTTTAAGATTTTTCTAAATATAAATCAGCGGATCATTAATGTCAAGTTTTATTCTCTTGTGAAACGAACTATAGCATGTATTAATTTATAGAAAATGGTTAAATCCGCCACGCTTCGAAAAACAAATTAAACCGAAATTCAACTCGTTCTACAAACAAAATTGCAACGATAATTTTGTTTTCTTTATTTACCAAGAACCTTCAAATTCTTTAATTTTAGAATTTCGAACGGTTTGATAGACCAAAACAATATATTCTAGATAGTAAGACAACAACGTTTCAAACCCTATCTTCTAGCGATGTAGTCTCAGTAGATAGACTTGTGTTGTAATTATAGTGAAAAAACTAATATACTTATCTTAACTAAATTTGTTCGTGGTGGAGCACCCACATTTAAAATTCTTAACAATTCATATCGAAATTCGCGTTTTTATAAATTTCAAATAATAGCATTAGCAAATGCTGAGTCTTTGTTATTAGAAATCGGGACGACAAAAAAAATTGCAGTAATTCAATTTTACCAGATCGAACATTAAAAAAAGCGCTATAATCCATAAAAGCTTTGAATTCAAACATAAGGACACAAGGTGATAAAAAATCAATCGTTTTCATTCTACCACCAATATAATGTATATGTAAAATTTAATTTTCTTTTCAAAATTGCCAAATCATATTTCTTTTATTTCTATTTTGAACCTGTTCTCTTAAAAAATATAAAACAAACATATATTATAAGAAAGGGTGTTCGCAGAATATTCTGGTCTTGTCTTAAAATAAAAGTAGGAAAAAATGTTTTGAAAACCTAACTCTAACAGGTAGCTTTGTTGGAAAAAACGGTAATAATGGTATTTGTTTAAATTTCTCTATAAGGCTACCTACATATTCACTCCCTCTCGTATATATACGATTACAACATGAAGAAAAGATGATTTCCTTTTTGAATAAAACTCGAATTTTATGAATATGTGAACAACACAATCATTTCAAAAAATGAAATTAATATTTGTAATACAAATTTTATTTTTATATCAAAGAAACACAAAAGAAGAAAAAAAAGCAAGCATATGAATTATAAAAAAAAACAGGACGCGATATTTTCCGCTCCTTATTTCTTGAAATGCAATTTGTGTTTTTAAAAATAAAATATATAAGAATACGAAAGATGATGCATAATAATAAAATAACATGGAAATATGATTATGTTAAAAGAACTATGAGGGTAAGAAATGGGAACAGATTTTAAAATTGGTTGAATTGGATTTTATAAACTGATGATTATTTATGACGTACAGATATATGATACCATGCAATGTAAAGTTGAAGAGATTTTAAATTAAATTTTGAGCTGTGGTTGTTCACTTAGTCAATTAGATATGATGCTTATTAGTCAAACGTTTAAAAAAATGTAAGTTATGCTTTTTAATTCACTTAGGTGCTTTAAAGATATAGAGGGTTCTAAATAGTATCGTGAATGTGATCTGAAAAAAAAATCGATGTTATATTTTACTGAGCTGAATTCCATGGGCTAATACATAACCATCCATAGCTTAGATATTTTTCTTTCAGTCTAACGATCTAATAAAAGGTTATTAAAAAAATACATAAACTGAACCCAGGTAAAGGTCGATATAGAGTAACTTGTGACATTGGTAACAGCGTTAGAAATGTAAGTAATGAAAATGTTTTATCAGTTAGATCTAGAACAAATCAGCTTGCCAACAACTAAAAACAGTGAAGTGATCGTGAGATTATGAGGGGCTTATGAAAGCTGATAAATGTCAAAGGGTACATGCTCGCAATAATTGCAACTGATGATGATTATATAATTGCAAATCAAAACGGAAAATATTTTGATGTGACAATTAAGATCTATATTCTTCATGGTTTGATATAATGAAATAATTGAGAATATTAGCAGTTGCTATCGCGACAATCACATCACATATTAGGATTAGTTATTTCTAATTTCATTTAAGAATCTTAATATCAAATTAAAACCACCACCATCATTCACTATGTAACATTGGTGATAACGGTGGTACAAATTATTAAAATAGAGCGCGTTGTTAATAATCGGAAATAAAATCGAATTGGTTGTGCATTGGTTTGAATTTTCGCTTAATATGCAACATATCATTTATTACCATATTTTACCTACTTCACTTTTATACAGCCATATATCAACAAATAGAAATTTTTAACGCCGAAATTTTTAATGAAATTTTTAACGTTAAAAGTGATCTATAAAATGTTAACGTTAATCATATATCAAGAGTTGAGAATTTCAATTTAAAATAAACAAATTTGAACAGAATCCATTGTATCAACGAAATGAAACATGCAAAACTCTCGAATTTTGTCAGTCGTTTTAGCCCGGTTTTAAGTAATATTCAGTCCAGCATAGTTCATTTTCGGCAGAAATTTTTCCATAATTTTTAAGCATTCTATCAACCTTACCACCCAGTCAGTATTCAAAAAACATTAAATTTCTTTTTAACACAAACGATAAAAAAACCAGTAAAATTTTAAAAGTTTTATTTTCTCAGCAACAATTTCAAATCGTAACACTCATAAAAACCAACAGCACCTACAAATTAAGCGATTATATACATATATCTTTAAAATTCATATTAAAAAAAAATTTTAAATGAAATCCATTTAAAATCCATTAATTAAATTATCAAACCACAAAATTGAAAAATTATATAGGTTTCCGAAAAAGAAACTTTAAAAAAAAATTCATAAAAAATTGAAATCAATTACAACTTTTTACGAAGAAAGAAATTCCATAATACATTTTTTTTCTCTCGATAAGAAAACGTTGATGGAAATATATATACAACCATTTCCTTGTCTCCCAAAACGATTTAATCTAATTAAGTGATAAAAGTTTAAACACGTTTCTCAAATCTAATACCTTAATTAAATTATAATAATAATCCATTGATTATTAGTTGGTTGTGTATTTCTTATTAAAAAAAATGAAATATATCGAAATTTTATCACTCGTTTGTTCGAATGAAAAGCTTTATTCTACACTTTTCTTGGTTGAAATTTACTGACATTATCTGACATAGGTTTTTATAGTAAATCATTAAAATATGGGTTGGATGTCATATTTATTATTTTATTTTTGTTGATGTTTAGAATCAACTTTAGTGTTTATCTAGTTTGTATAGATAGGTAGCGGTGGATAGACTAGAGTGATCGTTCGTTGAGTCGGTTTATAAATGAAGTTTCTATCGATTAGATCACTTTACTGTTCTATGTTGCTATAAATCTACAAAAAGATATATTTAAGTCTTACTGCCCCTGCTGGTACCCTTTTGTTTGGTTAAGCTATTAACCAAAGTAACATGAAACAGAAAATTTAGTGGTATAAAAAATGCGTTCACCAGAGTTTTACTGATACTCAAATAGGTTGATATTTGAATCTTCATCAAAATTTCTTGGTTGACCTTTTTGTGTGATCTGGGCCTCAGGATGTGACTCCGAAATTCCGAGCGATCTATCTATTGCAGAGTAAAATCGTGTGTTTCGTAAAAAAATGTTAAAGTCTGTCTCAGGATTATAACGCAAAAGAGTTTGTTTTCCATCCTTACGTATGTAAATACCTATTTTAGACCATTTACTTGTGAAATGCAAATGACATACTCGATTCAGATATGTACCGGATACGGATACTTTTCCTACCACTGATAAGATCAGGCTGACTAGATCAGGCGCCCTAAATCAGTAATGTAACGTCTGAAACTATTCTAACCGGATCAGACAGCCCTACTAGAGCAGGACCAAAACCGGATCATTTAAAATAAGGAATTTACTACTAATACATTACAAAATGTCCAATTTTTGTAAAAGTTTTTTATAACAATATTCTAACTTTAAAAACCTATACGTAGTCATAACGCACAGACGCTATAACTAAAGTATATGTGAAATTTTCCAAACTATGTACATACCAGTGGCGGATTAAGAGTTCAGGGGGCCCTGGGGCGGGAAATTTTTGGGGGCCCTTTATCCTCATTTGCCAAAATTGATTACTAAAGAAAACGGTCCCCAGCTTCCAAAAAACCCTAGTAAATTAAAGTATTTTCAAAAATTCATTTTTGATGACTAAAAAACAGAACTGAATTTTTGATGATTCAAAACTGCATGTCTAAAATCAGAACTGCAAAAAACGATAACAATTACACCCTTAAAAAATCTCTGGAATAGAGAATATACAATGTGTATCGTGAATTGATACTCTAGTTCAAACGATACTCTTGCAGCAGTTTTTAACTATGGGTTCCATTGTTTTCTCAGATTCTCAAATAAATTATTCCAAATAAAATTTTCGATTTCTCTATTTTGCAATCTAAAAGCAATAATCTATTGGAATATTTTAAATAAAGATATATAATTTATAAAGAAAATAAATAAAAAACAAAAGTTTTAATTCCGAACTTCCGAGAGTGATGAAACTCTGGGTTCGAATCACAATTGCAACTTTCTTGGAGCTCTTGAACTTTTGGCTAAATTTGATTCTTTCTTCAAAGAGCATAGTGATAAATTTGGCAACAAAGGAAAAGGTATGCGACATTTAAAGCAAACTTAATGAAATGATAAAAGTGATTCTTATTGGGATATTTTTATGAAGAACGTCGTACCTCTCAAGCACAATATGTGACGAATTTATTACCATCATGGGGCAAGAAATCAAAAATCGTATTGCAGCCGACGTCATTGACGCAGTTTATTATTCGATTAGTGTTGACTTTACTCCGGATGTAAGTCATTCGGATTAATTGGCTTTTTGCATTCGATATGTAAAAGATGGTAAAATCAATGAACGATTAGTTGCTTTTATTCCAATTGAAGGTCAAACATAAGAGTATCTTTTTGGTATCGTTTCAAAATTCCTCGAAAAAAACAAAAATGCCATACAAAATTGCAGAGACAATCATATGACGACGCAAACAATATAAAAATTAACACAGAAAACAAAACAATTATTTTTTCTACTATAGCAGATGAAAATTCTATTTTAATGCAGGCTTAATCCCCTGTGAAAAAGATTCCACTAGTGTAAAATCATTTCCGCTAAATAACAACTAAATTGTAGTTGCATAATGCATATTATTTTCATGTAATTTCACAAAGTTTTAAAATAAAGCAGCCATGACAAATAGAATATGAATTTTAACGTTCAGTCGATTTTAAATTTAATAATTTATAATAAATATCGTTTTTAGTATTAGCTCCGAAAAATGATTACTTTTAGAACTGTTTAAAGTCCGCAAAATTGTATTTTAGCGGCCTAGTACTTAAAGTCGTTATGACAACACTTCAATAGTACATTATGATGCTAGGACGTAAAGCTAAAGATTTTGGACGGATGTGGAGTTTGAAAATCGAGGCGCTAGCCGAGATTTGCACCCACATTAAGTCCAAAATAGCTTACGTCCGTGCATCATATACTATTTTTTATTCGCCGCAAGCAAAATATTTAAAAAAAATTTGTTTATTATAAATTAAAATTATAAATTTTCATAAATTTTAAAATAAAAATATGTGGAACAAGTAACCTTTGACAAAATATTTATTATTTTTCCCAAATTATTGTGTAGCTATGACAACAAATGATAACAACTATTTTAATTGGAAAATGAAATTTTGAATTTAAGGGTTGCTTTGATAAAAAATTTTATTATTCATAGAATTTAAACAAATACAAATGCTTTTTACTTTTTTGGACGTAGCTATGACAACAAAATAAATAGCTGAAAAGTGATACTTTAAGGCCGCAAATCACAGTAATAAAGTAACACTTTAATGTGTAGGCGAATAAAAAATTTGTTTTCATTTTATATTATAATTATTTTCAAATTATAATCACAATTGCTTTGATAAGTTTTGTTCAAGAATCAAATTTTTAGGTACGCCAGAATAAATTAAGCAATAAATTAGAAAAAAAAATCGTAAGAGCTAATACTAAAAAACGTTGTATGCAACACGTACGCAAATGGCTTTAGCAGACTCATCTTCATATTACAGACTCGTCTAGCGCCTCGTCCGGAAACATTACGATTCGTCCGCTAAAACCATTTTGCGTACTTGTTACATAAACTACTATTATATATTATCGTAAAAAAGTTAATTAAAATCAAAATTATTTAGAAAAATACAAATAATGTATAACGGATAATAACGGATAAATAAAACTTAAATTTGAACTACTTTTTTCTACACATAAAATCTAATGGTTATGAAAAGTGGTGCTGAAAAGCGAAAATTGAAAGCAGAAAAAGAGAGAATCGAACAAAAGCTCATATACAAAGATACCTAAATTAACCAGTATTTTTCAATCAGAGAATACAGGAAACGAAAACAATAGTAACTCATACATTTCGACAATCACCGGTTCGACAATTGAAAAAGATAAACATTCCAATGAAATGGATTTTTCTGAAGTTGCATTAGAAACTCTAGTTTTACCATCAACATCAACAGAAACCTATGTTTCTGAAATTGGAAGTGCATCGGAAAGTAATACTGGAGAATGTTGTGAGTTTTTGGATACTCAAGAAGACGACTCCAATTTTTATTCAAATGATCTAGGTTTATGGCCAGTAGAATTCAATCAAACAATTTTACAAAATATTTGGATTAAGAAGGGTAATTGTATTAAACATTTCGTCGAAACAGTTAACGTCATTTCATATTATTTTCAAATGGGTGCCTGTTCGTGTCAAAAAATAGATGCAATAAAAAATGCTGGAACATATGGTCGAAAATTCATTTTTAGTTTCATTTTTATAGAAAACTCCCAAATGCAACAAAAATTAAACGAGATTGACTAATCTATTCACCGTCAGCCGAAGCAGTTTTTTGTTTTGTATGCCTTTTATTTGGTGATTTGAATGGAAAATCGCAAGCATTTTCATTAAAAGGATTTAATAATTCAAATAATTCATCACAATACATTTCGAAGCATGAAGAGTTTAAGTATCACATGACCAATGATTTTAAATATAAAATGCGTATAAAATGAACTTACTTTCGAGAAATCTTTTACTAATACAACTAAAATTGAGATGAGCTATAGGAAAAAATTTTTATTGTGTGTTGTAGAGGTTGTGAAATTTCTTGCATCACGAGGACTTGCTTTTTGTGGTCACGATGAAATTTTAGGATCAAAACACAATGGAAACTTTTTTGGATCTCTTGTATTATTGGCTAAATTTGATCCCTTTTTACTAGAACATATTTCTCGTTGTGGCAATAAAGGAAAAGGTACACTCTTTTCATGTAACATTGACAAAATGATTTTTTTTATTTTTCGGAATATTTTTAGGAAAAGCATCGTATCTTTCAAGCACAATTTGTGAAGAATCCATCTCTATAATGGCAAAACATGTTAAAAATCACATTGTTTCGGATGTTATAGGATCTCGATATTATTCGTTTAGTGTCGATTCCACTCAGGATGTGAGCCATACAGACCATTTGTCTTTTTCTGTTCGATATGTTAAAAGTAATACCATTTGTGAACGATTTATTTCATTTATTGAAATCGAAGGTTATACATCGAATTATCTTTTTGACATCATTATGAAATTCCACATTGAAAACGAAATAAACATTGATAATTGTATAGGCCATGTCATATGACAACGCTTACAATATGGCAGGTATTTATGGTGGCCCACAAAGATTGATTCGTCAAACAAATGAAACAGCAATTTTTGTCCCTTGCTCTGCGCAATCATTAAATTTAGTCGCTAAAAATAGGGTTTCTGGCAATACTGCTGCAACTAAGTTTTTTGATATGGTTGAAAAACTTTATGGATTTTTCGTATATTCCCCTTTTCGATGGAATCGATTACAAGAACAATTAAATGAAAATAGTGAATACATGTTAAAGAGAGCAACTGGAACGAGATGGTCAGCTAGATACTAATCAATTCACGCTTTACATTCTTGTTATTTAAAAGTGTTGCATGTTTTAAAATCTTTCTTACATGAGGAAAGCTTCAGTGGTAATAACAAAGCAGTGGTAACAGGTTTGATAAAAAAAACTATGTCAATTCGAAAATATTTTGATGCTTGTCCTATGGAAAAGTGTACTAACCAAGTTTAATTTTGTGAATCGAGCATTACAAAACTCTAATTTAACTGTCTCGGTGACAGAAAAACTGTTTGATTCAATGTTACAGATTTGGAAAATAAAGATTACAACAAAATTTTTGATGAAGTCTGTCAGCTTTTAAATTCTGTTCCATCTAATATTCAAACCGTAAACAACTCGCTCAACGTCACAAACACTTTGCCCAGAGGAACAAAAAGACCACATTGAAAAATCGTTGTTCAAACCAATTATAAAGGCTTTGCTTTTCAATCTGAGAGAACGTGATAAAGTTTATGAAGATCTAGATAGCCAGTACTCGTTTTTGATACATCTAAATTTAATGAGTGATGAAGAGATTGCTTATTCTTGCAAAGCAATAAACGCAAAATACCCAAAAGATCTCAATGCAAATCAATTGATTGACGAATGTCAATTTGCCAAAAATTATTTCACATTTGATAATTTAAATTATGAATCGATGTACAAAACAATGTACAATGATAATCTTTCCACCACTTTTCCGAATATCGATATTTTATTACGAATGTTTTTGTGCACGTTTGTCACTAATGTTATAGATGAACGATCATTTTCAAAACTGAAGTTAATCAAAAGTTATTTGCGTAATACTATGAGTAATGATCGTTTGAACGATTTATCCATTCTTTCTATTGAAAATGAAATTTTGGACGAAATTAAATTCGATGAAATCATAGACCAGTTTGTAACACTTAAGTACAGAAAAAATGTAATTTAAATGCCTGAAAATAAATATATTTCAAACTTGTCTGGTTTTAGTTTCTTTTTTGCTTATGCTTGGGGCCCCTGAATCGCGGGACCCTAGTGCGGTTGCCTAAAAACTTGTATGATAATCCGCCACTGGTACATACATATATCTAAATCACTCTTGTGAATTTAAACCAAATGAAATTTATTCAAGTAAAATAGGGCTCAGATCAGGACAAATAGGGTATACCAGAATTGATAATTCATATATCGTCGCTTTAATAATGAAACAACGTATTCGCAAAAGTGTAGTTTCGAGATGATTGGGTTTAAAGATTTTTCGATTTTCTGATTTTCGTAAACTCGGCAGCACTATTGAATGAATGAAGATATTGGAAAAAAAATTCTACCAATTACTTCTGACTAATTTCCCCACAGCATATTAAAATTTCACATTGGTACCTGCTGGCTTTTCTACATAAAAAGCGGTGAAAAGTCAAATATTGTATAAGCATCATTCATGACTACATGATATACCGGTTCATATAAATAAAAAATTGTAAGAATATCATACGTTATTTCAATAATAATTAGTTTTAGGCTTAATCGTATTTCCATGCAGAATGAAATAACGTACAAATAATATGAAATAACGTATAAAGTACCTGATTGTATTTACCATTTCGTGTGGCGATCGTAATGTATGTAAAATATACGACACTGATTTTACCTAAGTTATTATTCTTTAGGAATTGGAATATCGTACATGCATTTACGCTGTTTCAATATTTAACCAAATTAAAATTTGCATGTACGTTAATTAACAATATATTAATTTTCACCCCCAGTTATAAAATAATTGGAAAATGTTAAAACGCCAGTCTATAGACATCCTTAATGCAGCGCACCCATTATATAATAACAACGTATAAATGACATACGTTATTTCATTAAGGAGTGTGATTGAAAAAATCTTAACACACGTTTTACCCAATAATTTTTTTTGGGTGTAAAATTTAAAAATTTCTTTGATCCAGTTGTCCTTGAAAAATATGTCAGTTTTTAATGACAAACATGTTGATTTGCTGTTAGTTTGATCAAAATGAGTGAAGCAAAAGAAGTACGTCTTAAAATTATTAAAAATTTTCCAAAAAATCAAAATTGGTCCTACAAAAAATTGGCCAAAGAATTAAAGGTCTGCCGTCAAACTGTTTCCAATGTTATTAAACAGTTTCAGGAGAATTTGACCGTCGATAGGAAACCTGGTTCGGGAAGAAAACAAGGACCACATGATATTGGGAAAGCCAAGAAAATTGAAAGCATATTGAAAAGATCTCCAAACACATCTGCTAGAAAAGCTGCCCGGTTAGCCCAGTACTCTGATTATTTGGTGCGAAAAGTTAAAGCCAATGTAGGTTTGAAAACATACAAAGTCCAAAAAGTTCCAGATAGGAATGCGGCAAAAAATTTGGACGCCAAAATTAGGGCTCGGAAATTAAAATCGAATTTCATACAAAAATATTCATGTTGTATAATGGACGTCGAAACGTATGTACTGACAGATTTTACGCAGCTTCCGGGTCGAAATTTTTATGTTGCTGATGCTCGATGAAATGTCGAAGAACAATTTAGAATCCAAAAGCAAACAAAAATTCCTGGTATGGCAAGCTATATGCAGTTGCGGCAAAAGAAGCAAGTCATTTGTTACAGTGGACTCTATAAATACCGAAATATACATCAAAGAATGTTTGAAAAAAAGACTTCTTCCTTTCATAAGAGAGCACAATCTGTCCACATATTTTAGACCTGATTTGGCATCATGTCACTACAGCTAGAAAACTCTGGAGTGGTACCAAAGTAATAACATAGCTTTTGTACCAAGAGAGGCCAATCCTCCAAATTGTCTGGAGCTAAACCCAGTGGAGAGATATTGGGCTCTTGTGAAAAGAAACTTAAAGAGCACAAAAAAGGTGTCCCAAAATATCGAAGATTTTAAAAGGAGATGGGCAAACTGTTCCAAAAAGGTGTCTGAAACAACTATCAAATATCTAATGGAAGGCTTACCAAAAAAGGCCCACGACTTCATAAATAGTGGTTAGAACTATAAAAGTTATATTTTTCTGTAATTATCAAATACATAAAATAAAAACTCTAAGATCATTTACGAGATGAACAAGATTGATAACTCCTACCATCACAATTTTAAACAATTTAATATCAGATCGTATCAGAGAATATTGACGAAAATGTAAAAAATACAATTATGTAGATTTTACTTATGTTTGTTATCTTTTTTAACAGAATCAATATAAAAGAAATTGATAATGTTATAGTGAACAATGGAAAATCGTGTTGTTGTAGGATCGATTTATAGACTCTTTATATTGTTGTTAATGGTATGGACAGTGAACAATGTAATGCATTGTCGACAATATTATGTTTGTTGTTATACGTGTTCGCAGATGTTGATATTAAAAATACCAAGTAGTCATATTATAAGGGAGAAAAATAGAACAGTGTGGCGATTGGATGGAAATATATCTTTGACTTTAAACCTTAACTACCAAGGCATACATTTCCTCCAATCCACAAGTACAGAACCAGAACTCGTTCTGGAGTGGGGGGTAGATTCTCTTATAAATACTACTGTTTAGATAACACGTTGAATTGTGTCTTAACACCGTTTAAAAATTATTGAATTTTATATATTTTAAGATCTTTTCGATCTCAGTCCATATTAAAGCGACTATATCATTCTGATCCCACCCTGATCTGGGATTTTATACTACAGTCTTCCCCCGTAAAAAACGCCTAGGCGTTTAAAACTAATAGTGCGCCCACTGAGCGTTTTATTCAAATACTACGCCCAGGGCGTTTTAATAAAATAAAATTCAATAAAGTATCACTTTTAATAGAAAATAATTTCATTCTAAAAATTAAAATCTGGTAACAATTTCTTTAAAGTGATTTTCGTTTGGTATGTCAGATTTGATTGAAAAAGACCTAGATTTTGATGACCAAACGAACATGAAATCAGCTGTTTTTAAAATTTTGTTGTTTGGGTAAAAAAATGGCATTTGTGACATGTGGTTTGATAATAGAAAACCATTTTTACACACTTCACAAACTTTCTCAATAAAAAAAAATCCAAAGGTTAATGACGGATGTTTGCATATGGTTGATGTGAATAATATGGGAAAGTGGCGAAGTGATATATTGCGAAATTATATAACAAATATGATTTTGAAACGACCACAAACAAATTTGCTTCGGCAGCCAGTTTTGCTGATTATTGATGTCTATGGTCCACATGCCAAGCATATGGAAAATATAATATCTTTATTGAAATTGTGCCAAGGGCCGCATTTTTTATCAACTCTATATAGAAGCAGATGCAAAAAGTTTCATCAAAAAATATGGATCGCGGAATTATTCTGAAGTTTAGGCCATTTTTTTATCTAATATGAATTATGGCTCTACTATATATAAACTATTTTTATTTCAAATAAAACGCATAGGCGTTCTATTTGGATGGGTGTTCTATTCGAACCATTTTGTTTCATTTTGAAAATATTCGTTTTTTTGTCACTCTCGAATAAAACGCCTAGGCGTCTTTAACGGGGGAAGACTGTAGGGATGAGATGCGTCATGTAAATACCCTAATAGGACATACTTTATTACACCCTGATCCGACCCGGATCATAATAGGGCATACCTAAAAAAATTGCTAGTCGGGTAGCTTATAGTTTTTTTTTTTAAATAAAAAGTGTTGTGTTATAGGGTTTAAAATATGTGTCACAACAACACATAAATACCTTTTAAGACCTAGGTCCCACAATCTTGATGGACGCTTTTTTTAAACCTCTGCGGGTTGAAGTCACCTGAGACTAAGGATTCCGGCAAACTATTCCATTTGTATGCAGTTCGGACAAAGAAGTCTTTCTGCGATCTGCCAGTATGACAGCGTAGGATCTCGACCGTTTGACTGGTTGCGGTAGCCGATTGTCGAGTGGAACGGGGGTAAGAATAAGTTTAAGTCATGATGCTGCTGATTTCATCTGAGCACTGTTGATGACGATATTTGTAAAAAACAACGAGGTCAGCAACAGTGCGACGATGTTGTAGGGAATCAAGTTTTGATGTCAAAGCTCGATCACCCACAATTCGTATAGCCTGCTTTTGAACAGATTCTAAGAGGGCCAAGATGGAAACAGAGGCAGCACCCCAAACTTGACAGCAGTAATCCATACAGGGACGAATATAGGACTTATAAACATTGAGCAATTGGTATGGAGTGAAACATTTTTTGCATCTATTTAGGAGGCCAAATTTTTTAGACGCACTTTTTGCCATCGCCATTACATGATCGTTCCAGAGTAGGTCATTTGAAACTGTGACACCCAATAAACGAATGCTTTTACATTCACCTATTGGTTCATCACACATACTGAATAAAATATCTTTGGGGCACTCGGTCTTTGATCTGGAAACAATCAACAGCTGTGTTTTGGTAGAGTTGAAATTGACCAGATTTTGGTCACCCCAATCGGCGACATATTTTAGGTCTTTATTCACGTTTATAGCAGCGTCTCTCCGGGCAGGATTGATTCGTTCGTGCATTTTACCTTTTGAAGGAAGGGGCTCGAACGACTTGTGCAGAGTACTTTCATCTGCAAAACTATTTATTGGGTTGCTGGTGATTTTCAACAATTCGTTGATATAAATCAAAAATAGGGTTGAGGACAATACTGAGCCTTGAGGTACACCAGCGTTAATTAGTTTAGACTCAGAAGAAAATCCGTCTAAGGAGACCGAAATGTATCGGTTTGATAGAAAATTTTGAATCAGCCTCACAACATTGGGATGAAAACCGTACGCAACGAGCTTGTGGATCAAGTTGGAAATATATATCAATACACTTAAAACTTATGCTGTAAGAAACAAATGGCTATATAATATTTGCTTCTCTTTAAACGCCTGTACACTCGCGACAGGAGGAAATAACAAAACGAACCTTGAATTTTTTTTAAAGTTAAAGATAAGAAGTATCCTACCAATTTCAATTTTTTATCTCTTATCAAACACGTCCAAATTGTAGCCTGAAATATGCCAATTGCTGAAATTTCAAGTAAAAATTTTTTACATTTCGAGTTGACTGAACGAGTCGATATTAATTTTTAATTATCTAACGATGCACCTTGATATTTGAGAATGATTAGGCTTTTATATTTATTAGTGCAGACACCGGTGTCAATTGAAAATCACAAAAAATCAATAAAATACACGTTTTTTCAATACCCTGTTATTTATTAGATATATGAATTATGTCAATTTTTATTTTTGTTTTAGAAAATACCATCTTTCAGCTTTATAATGCCACCTTGATCGAGTAAATATATTTAAAAGAAACATTTTTACAGCTTAAACCGCAAAATACAAAAATAAGACTTTTCAAGTGCCTCATTTTGTGTAGACCGGAGGTGGCGCCAGTGAAAATTAAATCCTTGTGAATTTTGGTCTTTGGAACCCTATAGAACATTCACACAAAGTTTGAGCAAAATCTAAAGTATGTTGGCTTTGTCAATTTGATGATTTTATTTGGAATGACTCTTAGGTCAGAAAAACTTTTTTGCATCCTTCCCTACTCCCATCCCCTTAAAAAAACGGTAATATAATTGTTTCTGACTTCGTTATAATTTCGTTAAAAATATATCAAACTTCCAGCCTCTGAGAATTTTTTCAATCAACGTACATACAAAAAATTAAACCTTTTTGACAGTAATTCATCAATTCTCGATCAATTTAGTTCGGAACTAAGCGAGGAATGAAAACAAAATTATACAAGAAACGGTGGAATGTAAAATTTATTTTTTAGCCCGCCATATTGTGTGGATAGTTTAGTTTTATACGCATCTCACGCAATTTTAAGTTCCATTGGATTTATGGTTTACGAGATAATCGTTATAATGGAAAAACACATTTTTTCGTGAAAAAAAAACGGAACCCTAAAAATGTCATCAATTTTGTCATAAATTTGCACATTATATAAATAATTTTAACTGGTTTTAGACTCATTTTTAATAAAGGCAACTTCAAAGCATAACATATAGATAGAGCTATTGACTAATTCTACCTAAACCAAAATTGCACAATCAAACCTCTAACGTTTTTTCAATAGTAAATTTGAATGTACATTGAATAATAAATTGATGCTAAAATATTCAAAGACTGAACAACATAAACAAAAAAACTAAAAACAAAGGATTTAGATTCGACACATAAAAATTAAAAATTAATTAATTAAGCACAAATCCTTTTCGTAAAACTATTCTCACATTAAATTAGTGTTTGATT
>CAVNZG010001376.1:0-40000 GCA_963693315.1 Diogma glabrata
ACATGAATAGGTATGGTCTGAGGGTGAATTATAATGTCGGGCATCAACTGTATCCCTCTCGCTATATTCTGAAGTTCCTAAAGGAGACTGGATTGAAGCATGTGCTCTAACTGGTTATTCACCATTGTGTTAATGGGTAAAATACAAATTACAATAGACCATTTTGGTCGTAGTACAACACATATCACTACCGAATTTAATCTAATCTAATCTAAATCATTTTCTATAAATGCTGATAATGAAGTCCTTGTTAGACTATAGTAGATCAATCAATAACCATATCATAGTTATTTTAAAGGAGATTATAATGCATTAGCTTGCAAGATGCAAGTTTTTTGATAAGCAAAAGTCATTGAAAAAAGTATAATGAACCCGTAGCTGGCAGTTGGCATGAACATTTTGTTGAGAGTAAGTGGACCATTTCTGAAGTCAAATCTAATTTACGCTGTGTCGTAATCCCTTAGGAGTTACACAAGAATTTTGTTAAACGTGGGAATTTTGACTTAGCTATTCATTAGAAGTCGTGATATGACACCTTCATCTGAGACTACCCCTTATTTATGTTTAAGAAAATATCTATTTCCCACAGAAAGCTTCATCTTATCCTCAATTTAACTATAGCACTAGTATCAGGGGCAAAGTAAAATGTGTTTAGATATTGCATCAAGTTCGAAAAATTTTCACCAATATGTTAGTAAACAAAGGTGAAAGGTCGCTTATCGGTCCCATTCTTTCAGTTAAACAAGCAAACATTTATGAGATGTTATGGAGTTACATTTCATGAAGATATCCAGAAAACCATGAAAATAAATCGTTCATGTCGTTAAACGGAAGAATTGCTCTAAACCTCAGATGAAAGTAACGTTCGGAACGACCATAAAAGACTGTATATGTAAGCCAAACTATAAAACTGAAGCTTGTGGAACTTGAAAATCTACATGCGGATTTTGCAATGATTGTTTTAAAAAACTTCAAAAAAATATTTTATTTATATTGTTTTTGTAAGATGACCAATCAATCCTTTAATAATTCGAAAACCATTTAAAATTATCATTGTTTTAATTCTATTTAAAAAACTTGAATAATCCAATAGAACAGAGATTAAAGCTGTTATCAGCATTAAAGTCTTTTGAGAGTATTTCTGAATTTTGTTTTTATTTTATATCAATTTTCTACAAAATGTGCAAATACGTTTGAATTTGAATTTTCAATCGAAAAATCAAAGAGTTTCTATTAGATCAATATGTAGATAAGGTTTGTAAGATTTTTATTTATATTGAACATACAATCGTAGAAAAGCGAATAAGAAATTGTTTTTTGCGAAGAAAGTACATAGCTAAATGCAATCGAGTAAATTTAAATATTTACTTTTTTCGTTCATCACAAATCAATGATATTATTTGTATAAAAATAAACCACTTAAAGTAATAACTGTAAATTATCTATCACTTACGAACCATCCTATAACAATACTAAAACAAACTGAACTATAATAGTAGTTTAATCAATGAGTGAATAATGAAGTAGTTTATTCTCAAGCAAAAGTTTAAAATTTGAGCGAGGCACGAGCGATTACAATACTTTATTCTCTGACAAAGATTTTATTATAAAAAAGAATTGTGTATTATAAAAAATAAAAACATTTTCTTCAATTAAAACAATAAATCTTTATTGTTTTAATTGATAAATCAAATTTCTTAATAAAAAAACCCTGATGATAAAAAACGCCCTTCTCATACAATCAACCAAGTTCAACTAAACGAAATAAGAGAATTACTCAAAATTTGATTTTTGAAGAAAACTTATCAAAGCAATTGTGATTATAATTTGAAAATAATTTTAATGAAATCAAAACAATTTGACCAATTGGAATCATACCAATTGAATAAAATGTTCATTAGGCAATAGGTTAAGTTCATTAGGCTATAGGTTAGAAAACAATACAATAATACATACTATTATTATCGAAAAAACATACAAATAAAGCTGATATAATTAAATGGAAGAGAATAAAATCTTTAATTTCATACCCATATTACTTTTAAAATTAATGTTTTCCACAAACAAACAAAAAACCCAACCAACGGAAAAAATTTAAACTCCTGTAAATAGTGGCAAAATTAATAAATTAATTCTAACAAAAAAACAAAATTAAAAAAAACTATTAACTTTTAAAAGCACAAAAAAAATTATCATCAAGACAAAAGATGAGCAACAATACTATAAATGGTAACAACAACAGCAACAATATGAAGTTGATGATGAAGAAGAAGAAACAGAGGATCACCAGCAACAGCAAATTATATTCATTTAGTACTAATTAGCTTTGGTCGGCATCAATTAATACTTTCTGTTGTTGTTTTTGTTTAATTTTAATTTTATTTTACTTCCACCTTTTCCTCCTTCATTCAAGTTTAGTTTTTTTTTGCGTTTGGTTCTTCAATTCTTTAATTCCAGCAATCTTTACAAAATTTTTAATTCAATAAAAATACAAAAAAAAAAGAAGAAAAGTAAGGAAAAAATTTACTAATCTTGAGTTTTTTTCTGTTTTAAGTGAAGTTGTCTTGATTTATACACTAGCGATGGTATGGAACTGGATCAGAAAGTGCATGAAATGCAGAGTTCAAATAATCAAGTGAAGTCAACTTAATCACTTTGTTTGTTCAAATATAATTATTCTATGTGTCTTTCTTTTTAGTCTCACCATTCCATCTTAGAAAAACGTTAAGTCTAATTTAACTGTCATAAGGTGGTATTTTAGATATCAATAGAGAGAAAAAGCGATAGTCGCATAGCTCAGGATATGCTTATTTTACATATCAGGTTCATCCATAGTTGTAGGCAGGGCCGTCTTATCCAATAGGCACCATAGGCACTGTGCCTAGGGCCTACGAACTTTAAGGAGGCCTACGAAGAAAAAGTATATATATACAAAGAAAAACAAAATAATTTTATTTCAATAACAAAAATAAATAAATTCAAGTATAAAAAAGGAACTGAAAAATTTTAAAAAGTAATTTTTTTCGGCACTTTTCTCTGGCAAAATCTTCAATTATGTCCTCAAAATTCATTTCACGAGTAAGATCACTCTCAATGCAAAGAACAGCCAATGATGAGAGGCGATCTTGAATCATAGTTGAACGAATATAATGTTTGATATGCTTCATTTTGGAAAATGATCGTTCTCCTTCTGCATTTGCCCCAATAATAGAGAGATAAATTCGAAATGCAATATTAACATTTGGAAAACTTGTGACTAATTTGTCTTGAATTTGTGATTTCATAAAATCTGCTACAGATTTTTTATCTTTATATATTGAAAAAAACATTAAAAACTCATCTACAAATTCTTCTTCCAAATCTGATGAATATGCGTTGACTAAATCTTTAGAGTTACATCTAGCTTCTTCGTTGGATAAAGATTTATCTCCAATAAAACTGAAGGTATTGTATAATGTATTGTATGCTCCTCGTCGTTTTTTCATTTCAGTGAATAGCCTATCTACAATAGGGAAAGAATTTATTCGAAACGTATCCCTAGCAGACAATTCTGAATCTTCTTCTGTTACTTCATCTAAAAATTGTTTTCTTTTCCGCTTTCGTTGCACACAATCCTTGTAATCAGCATTTGTCATTTCTTTAGCAATATTTTCAAAATCATGAAATTTGTTTCGAATATCTGACAAGAATGTTTGAAGACCATCATATAATTTCACAATCGTACAGAATTCAGTTTCCGGCTTTTGTACGGCTTTATTTACTTTATCAATATTATTTAATAGATTTTCCCATATAACAGTCATTAATGCCGTTTCTAAATGGTTCAGTTTTTTTAGCAAACATTTTGCTTCGTGGACTGCTGTTTGTGGTTGTCAATCACATTCTGAAATATTAGTTAGTGCTGCTCGTATAAATGATTAAAATTTTTACTTAATGCTTTGTAGCTTCGTTACGCGAAGACCATCTTGTGTGTGATACGCTTTTAATAGAGTGGGCATTTCCAGTGACATTCAATTTTAATTTTGCCCATCTTTGCGGTGACGCTGAGAAAAATGTAAATAAAGATTGTAAAAACCCATAAAGTCTACTGCAGCAAAACAACTTTCTGCTGACTTTACCCCTATCAAATTGAGGCTATGTGCGGCACAGGGAATCCATATTGCTAAAGGGTTTATTTCCTTAAATCTCGCTTGGACTCCGGAATATATTCCACAAATATTACTCGCATTATCATACGATTGTGATCTACAGTTGAGAATATCTATGCCATGATCAGCAAGCACAAAGTTTTATAACATCAAAAATATATTTTCCATCATGCTGTTCGATAGAAATGAACATTAAGAATAGCTCGACCACTTGGCAGTCTTTTAACACATAGCGAATAATTACAGTAAGCTGATCTGTGTGACTCACATCTGGAGTAGAATCAATGCTAATACCATAATATTTGGCTTCCTTAATTTCAGAAGCGATTTGTTTTAAAACTTTTGATCCTAATAATTTGATAAAATGTTCATAGATGTTGGCAGAAATGTAAGAAACGTTTCCTCTACCTCTATTGGCGTGCTTTCGAATATGTTCTTTAAGAAATGGATCGAACTTAGATAAAAGGTCGATGCATCCTAGAAAATTTCCATTTTCAGGATTATTATGCAGTTGATTATCACCACGAAAAGATCGATTATCAGCACCAATCCCCTTTCTGCGAGGAACTTTACAACCGCAACTACTCTTTTCAACACATTAACCCAGTATTTAGTGACATGTTCCTTTTCATTTTCCAGCTCTTTTATTTATCAATTCTAGAAGATTTTTGATATATGAGAATTGCAGATAAAGCAGCGAAATGGTCTTTTGATTTTTCATGTGATGGTATTCTTATATTTGCATTTTTCTAATCGTCGAAGACAGATTGAAATTGTGTTGATAGTTCATTAGGTACTTTTTTGAATAGCATACACACATAACAATAAACTTTTCCAGTAGATTCAGAAAATATTAACCAGTCTCTTTTAACTATCTCTCCATTAGCTAATGTTCTATAAAAAAAATTCTGTCCGTACATACCTATTTTTTGACCAAATCTTCTACTTGATGCTTTAAGGCTATGTTCTAAATTGTTAGCTGGAATACGTTCGGCAAAGTAATGCATAAGATCTCTATTGATTTTTCATTTATCGGGATCATTGCTGTAACCTGATTTCGATCCAAAAGTTTCACGACATTTTGATGTACTAGTACCTGAAATAGATTCATTCTTATTCTGACTCGTATCTTCAACTGTCTCTAATGCCAATGATTCGGATTCAGGATTTTTAATATTAATCTGATTACACTCATTTTCTTTTTGATTTTCATTTTTTCCCTGTTCAATACTTAGTGACATATCATTGATCTCCGTTATTTGAGTGCTGGCCTGTGGTTCTGAAATAGTAACGAATTTAAGTAAAGAACCTCGCTGATTTCGGTTAGCGCCTTTTCTTTTACTTCTTTGCGTTTTCGTTTTATATATCCAGATTCGAGTCGTTTTTTATATCCAGCAGACATTTTTGTACCACTATTATTTAATACAATTAAATCACAGTAAATACTATGAAAACAGAAAATTACTAAAAATTAAAATATTCGTTGTTATGAGTATTAACGTAGAAAAGAAAACGGTTGTATTTTTGAATTAAAATTTTTAAATATTGCATTTTACCAATTTCTTTTTCATAATTGGAGTGAAGCGTAGCGTAACTCCATTTTTCCCCGATTCGGATTTTCGATTGTCCGCATACTCCTCCCAAAATACTAAAGATATCAAAATGAAATTTTGCACGTAAGACGACATCTAGCCATAGATGGTTTACAAAAAAAAATATCGAAAATTAGACATACCACGGAGGAATAATCACTGAAAAACGGTTCCTGAAAAGAAAATTTCATGCTTCGCTCCTATTTATAAATTGCATTTTGCATTGGTTACCTAGTATATATTGTTGTGTGCCTAGGGCATACGAAAGATTTAAGACGGCTCTGGTTGTAGGGATGCAG
The DNA here is from genome assembly GCA_963693315.1 of Diogma glabrata. Taxonomy (NCBI): domain Eukaryota; kingdom Metazoa; phylum Arthropoda; class Insecta; order Diptera; family Cylindrotomidae; genus Diogma; species Diogma glabrata. Next base: position 6,040 of record CAVNZG010001376.1, read on the forward strand.
ATCTCTTTCGGTTGTTGGTGCAGACTGGCCGTTACAGACGTTTGTCCAAAACCACTAACAACTTATTGGTACAATTTTATTTGGGCGCATCTCTAAAGAGTGATAAGACGTAAGAAATGTATGGATTCATATGCATTCTCGCTGACTAGGCGCTGACCCGTCATACTACTAGAGTTGGAGTAAGTTTTAGCTGTACGAGTACTGCAGCTTAATATGTACCTCATTCAATGAAACACAGCTCAGATAATGACAAACAGCGGAGGAAATAATAGGAAAATTCATATAATTTTTGACATAGGTCGGATGAATAATACCCTATTATGGCTTATGCTGTGTGCCTCGCACCAACTTTTTGAGCTAAATCAGTTACTTGTCATTTCATACCCAAGTTGAGCTATTGACCACCAGGCGCAGACGAAAAGTCTCCTCGTCAGCTTGCTTTTCAATTTAGTTGTCAATTCATTGAAACGTCAATATATTTAAAAACAGTTATTTATTTATAAAAACAGTTATTTTTATTCAGCACCACTCCGTGGTGTTTTGAATAAAAAATCTCAGAATTCAGTTATTGCAGCTCGCCCATTGGAATCTACTCCATGCGCCAAAGCTCTTCATATTGTTTGCGTATTTCATTGCGGAAGAGTTTCTCAATCGTTTCAGCGCTAGACAGAAATAAATTTTCTTTAATGAATTTTAACATAAAACTTTCTAAAAGTATAATTTCTCATAATTTGACGATATAGAAGTACATATTATGAACTTCTTAAATTTCCCAAAATGTAAAACAAGAATAATTGATTTTTCAGCATTTAGTAAATCAACGGAAAATATATCCAGAAAAATAAAAAAATCCAGAGGCAGTCAAAATTTTGGCAAACATAATCGAAGAGGTTAGAAAACGACAGGATAACGACTAATTTTTTTTTAATGAAATGTTTTGTGTTGGGAATTACAATATGTGTCTTGACGAAAAATTCACACCAAAATAATATCTAGAAATTTAATGCAAAAATCCGGATATAATGTAAAAAAGCTATTCCATAATAAAGTAGTCTGATACAGTTGAGAAATTCAACCCAAGTAAATGATTAAGTGATGATGAAGTTACAACTTCGAAATAGCCATCGCTTCAATAGCGATAACGTGTCTGCCAATGGACTCGAACATGGCACTGATGAAAAAGATTCAAAATCATCCGAAACACGTAAAGGAGAAATAGAGTTGGATGACGAAGAGGATGATATTGCTCCACAATATAGACGATCAAGAACCGAATACAACAAATGCAGTAAATTTTCTAATAGGGCCAAATTTCTCTTCAATTTTAATGGTTATTTCAATATATTTTAAATGAATATTATAAAAATAATAATGTCTATAATTCATTGATTAAATCTATAATCATTAATAAAAAAAGGAACACAGGCTAAAGGTAAAAAATGATTTGGAAGTAAAAACTAAATTATCCTTTTGAATTTGGAGCATTTCTTCCATTATTTCAATTTTAATTATTATTTTATGAACTTATTTTAAGAACTGAGAAATACTTTTTGGTTTTTTTAAACCATGTTAACCAACTTGCTGTGGGCATGGATACAGTCTAATTTTTTGTGTGTGCGGACCAATGTTGCGTGCAGACCGATGTCGAGCGTCACCACAGCACTCCCTTTCCAGTTCCAGCATGCTAGGACGATATTATGTTCCATGTCTGTTGTGCCAGTTCTATATATAGTCTGCGAATCTGACGGTCATCCGTATTTTTCTACCAGAAGTGGTTTTCTTGGTCGTACCAATTGTTTTCCCATCCGGATCTCTAATTCCCGTCGGTATCCCTGCGTCTGGCTCACAGACTATCTCTTGATCGGCTGTGTTGTTCTGGTTGCTGCCTTCATTGCTATAATACTCCTCCTCTTTTGCGAGTATGTAGCATGGCTTGAGGTGATCAACTGAAATATTGCTGGGTTGTTCTTTGAAAAAATCTCGTAAAAATCTCGTTAAAATAATCTCGTAAAACTTATCCATTCGTTATTATCCTTACCACTACAAATGGTCCTTCGTATGGTGGTTGTAAAGGTGTTTTTACAATGTTGGTTCTCAGAAAAACATGTGAACAACTTTTTTAGTTTTTATTTACAAAAATTGTTGGTTGACCATGTTGTGACGTAGGTCTAGGTCTCACGTTGTTCATGTCTTCTTCCAATTGGGTGACAAGTTGACTTATTGTTGTGTCATTGTTAGTGTTGTTTAAAAATTCGCCAGGTAGCCTTATAGTTGTACCATACATCATTTTCGCCGTTGTTGCCCCGATGTCACGATGAAACGCTCCTCGTATACCGAACAGTATTGTCGGTGATATTTTCGTCCACCGTTCAGTAGCATGTGCTTTTATAGGCGCTTTAAGATCCCGATCCCATCATTCTATCAGCCCTGATTGATTGTGGTTGATACGGAGTCGTTCGAAATTGCTTTATTCCTAAAATTTCGTTTAGCTGTTTGAACAGGTTTGACTCAAATTATCGGCCTTGATCCGTTGTAATGTTTTCTGGAATTAGATATCGGACTATCCAGTTATTACACAATGTGCGGGCTACTTCTTCTGCTGTGATATCTTTCATAGGTATCGCTTCAGTCCACCTTGAACATCTATCTACGCATGTTAGGCAATACGTGAATCCTTGGAAATTGGTAACGGAGCTACGATATCGACGTTTATGTCGACGAATCGATTTCCAGGTACTTTAAAGAGTTCTAGTTCACTTTTGTTATGCCTGCTTACCTTGGCTTTCTGGCAGGTTATGCAACTACGTGCCCATTCTATGCTATTTTATTTATGCCCAGCCACACGTATCCTTCCGTTACTAGTCGGAGTGATGCCGTAATTCCTGGATGCGCCATATTGTGTAGGCGTTGGAATATTATTTGCCGTAGTTTTTTGGGGACGTACTGTCTAACTTTGTCGCTGATTAGGTCACAATCAACCTTTTTATCTCCATAATGCAACTTTATAGGACTTAATTTCAGGACGGTATTCTCTTTAAGAATAGTTTGGAGTTCAACATCCAGTTCTTGTGCATTTGGTAATTCATCGTAAACGTCCAATAGTGGTGAATTATCAATCGATTATATACGTGATAAAGCGTCAGCCACTATATTGTTGGAACCTGCGATATGTTGGATGTTTGTTGAAAATTGGCCTATGTAGTCCAGTTACATTACTTGTCTTGGTGTCCTTGTCGGGTTTTAGTTGGAATGCAAAGGTTATTAGTTTGTGGTCAGTGTAAACCACGAATTTGGGAGCTTCTAAAAAATGTCTAAAATATTTGATAGCACAAAATATAGCTGTCAGCAGGTTAGCTCTCTATCGTAAGTGCTATATTTTATTTGCGTGTCATAAAATTTCTTCGAGAAGAATGCCAGGGGTTGCCATTCTCCATTTTCGTATTATTGCATGACCACTCCCATAGTTACATCCGATGCATAAGTGTTATTGTGCTATTTGATATCGGATGTGCCAATAATGCTGCATCAGCTAGAACTTGTTTGCAATTTTGGAATGCATTTTTGGTTTCTTCTGGTTTTTTCGTTTTTTTATTACCCACCATATGTCTTTACAGAGGTGCTTATATGGCTTGTATGCATTTTTTACAAATCGGCGATAAAAATTAGACATTGCTAGAAATCTGCGTAATCCCCGAACGTCTCTGGGTTCTGGGAATTCGATAATTGCTCGCAATTTTCCGGAAGTGGTTTTACACCGTATTGATTTATGAGCTAGCCTAGGAATTTGACTTCTTGTTTTCCCAGCACACATTTTGTGGTGTTTACCACGATTCCGTATTCCCTGAGTTTTTCGAATGCTAGTTTTAAGTGCTGCAAATGTTTTTTTGAATTTTCGGAGGCTATTAGGATATCATTTAGGTAAATAAATGCAAAATCGAAGTTTGCCAATACATTTGGCATAAATCTTTGGAACGTTTGCGCCGCGTTTCGTAATCCAAACGTCATTTTGGTGAATTCGAACAACCCAAACGGTGTTATTATGGCAGTTTTTTGAATATGAAGTTCATTCACCGGTATTTGATTGTATGCTCTGATTATATCGATTACTGAAAAATATTGTTTACCTTGCAACCAGTAGTTGAAGTCCTGAATGTGCGGCACAGGATATCTATCAGGTAGGGTTTTCGCATTTAGTTCTCGATAATCTCCACATAAACCGTATTCTTCATTTGCCTTCTTAACCATGTGAAGTGGACTGGCCCATGGTGACTTTGATGGTTGATAGATTCCATTATTGACCATGAATTGGAATTCCTTTTTTGCTATCTCCAATTTTTCTCTATCGAGCCTTCGCGCTTTTCGGAAGATGGGTTGGCCTGATGTTTCGATGACATGTGTTATGTCGTGTTTTGGTTTTGACAGTTTGCTGGTATCGTGAGAACCTTGTATTCTTCCATTAGTTTTACAAATTTGCAATTCTCCAGCTTGATAGTGCTAATATGAGAGCTTTCGGTTTGTACTAAAGATCCGTTTACCTTTAACTGAGTGTGTGCGTCTAGTAAACGTTTATTTTTTAGATCTATGATTAAACCGAAATATGTCAAAAAATCTGCACCGATTATTGGTCTATCAACTTCTGCCACTATGAAGTTCTATTGGAAGGATGTTGTTAAATTTAAATTGACGCAAAGTGATTTTATGCCAAACGTTTTTATTATTGTGCCGTTTGCGGCAAATATACTTAAATTTTCCATGTTGGAAATTGCCGATTTGGTGTTGGTATTCACGGGTACTACTGATACATCGGCTCCGGAATCTATTAAAAAACTGAGGTAATTGTCGTTGTCCCAAATGCTTAATCGACCGTTTGCGATTACGTCCACTTCTTCGGTCGTCCCATGAAGTCGACTTCTCTTTTTTGAGCCACCATAGTTGTCCGTAATCTTGTCTTGCCCTTCATAGCTGCATAGTTGGATGCATCTATTCGACCTGTTTCCAAACCGGTTGTGGTACCAGCATATACCTGCTGTAAGTTTGCGTTCTCTTGACTTCGAACGGTTTCTGTATCGAGGCTGGGATGGAGATTTGTCCCTTAGGTTGTCACCATGGTGCGAGTGGTAAGGTTTTGCTTTTAATAACCTTAGCTCACTTAACCAACAAGGTTTAAATTTGCATATTTTTGAACGATTTTGCTAATGAAATCCATCATGGTACTTTCATGTCCCTTTCTTTCGTTGCCCTCCGCATTGACCGCGTTTATAGTGTTACGATTGGAGAATTCTGTTAAAGTGTCAGCTACTTGCGCTACATGCTCTATGCTACCTTCGATTGTAGCTATAAACATTGAAATTTCTTTGGGTAGAAAATCTACGCTAACGGAATTCCGTGCTAGTTCACGCATGCGGTGCAACAATTGTGAAGGCTTCAGATCCCCTAGTCTGATGTTTGCTACTAAGTTGTCGAAACGTGTTGCTTCTGATTTCGTATATAAACGAAATAATCTGTTTTTCAACATAGTATACGCTGCTGTTTGATTTGGTTCAGCCAACAAATCCGAAATATCGGTCAGGATGTTTTGTTCTAGATTAGCGAATACTAGGTGAATTTTTTTTCGTTTGTCTACTACATTATTGACGAAAAAAGTGATTTTATGTAATTAAAGTAGGTTGTAGGTTGGTTTTTCCAAAATGGTAGCAACTTAACCTTCATTGGTCCTGTAGTTGTATGTGTATTTTCTACTTTAATTGGTCTATATGTCGGTGCCTTATGCGGTTGGTTATCAACCATATCTATCATAGCAGTTAACCTGCTGATGTCAGTTTCTGTTTCGATTGCGTCACGTCGTTTGGTATTGTTTTCGGTCGTAGTGTAACGGTTTTATTTTCGAAAAATTGTTCCAACATCTGTATGTTTGTGTCTATTAACGACGTTTCATTTCCTAAACTTGATTCCGAACACGCTATACTGTCTTTGCTCGGTAGCATCGGTACCGTTTCGTTGGCTGACTTATTTTCCATAGTTATTTATTTGCGATTAAAATATCTTATGAGTGTTCGCGCGCTGTGTCAGACCTCACGTCAGATTGGTTGACTGGTTCAGTATTTATTATAGGATATAACAATGGTAATTTTTTATATCATTAAAAAAATTTATACATATATATTGATTTTTGTTTCTTTGACTGTTTTGATAGATTGATCAATTAATTAATTAATTGATACATTTACAGAAACAGTAATTTTTAGAAAAAGGTAAATATTTGAATTTGTTTTAACCTGAAAAATTTTAATTTTGAACGTATTCTAAAGTTCAACAATTTAGTATATTCTGTTTAATAATAATTTTTAGAGAAAATATTGCGACGCTGATGCATAGGCTGACTTCACCACAATTCTGGAAACACAGTGTTCTGGATATATAATGAGCTAATATCCATCAAATACTTCAATCAAAAGCTAACCAATATTATGGACTTCGTAGTTCTAATAATAAAAATATTAAAGCAAGCAGTAGCATCCCAACAAACATAAATTCTGTTGTACGAGAAAAAGTAAAAAAAATTTTTATCGGAAGTGACAAACCGGAAGTTAGGATGCAGAACTGTTGTGAACCGTACTAAATGTGTATGTACCAAATTTCATCCAATTCGATTATCAGGTACAGAAGCCATTGAGCTTCCTAAATAACAGGTGCTTGGAGGACCCCCTACCACTTTGTTTACTATCGCTAAAAAAACTAATCAGTTCCTTGCCATACATATATGCATCTTTTTGCAAAGTGTAATCAAAATTACTCAACGAACGAATGTTGTATGCTTCCAACAAACATTGAAACAATAAACAGGTGTTCGGGAGGACCCCACCACTTATCCCAATATTGTCCAAAAACTAATCAATTACTTGTCATTTAAGTCTCCACATTTTTCTAAAGTGTCATTAGAATTGATTAATGAATGAAGTATGTGTGCTCCCAACAAACTTTAAAAACAAAGTGTGAAAGTCAGCAGTTGTATGGTAGACCCCTCGCCACTTTGATCAATGTGTCCCAAAAGATGATAATTATCTTCTCATACTAATTGGAACCCTTTTCATAAGTTTCATCATAATCACTTCATTATTGTAGGCTGTAGTGTGCATAAGGACACTGAAAAAACTTCAAAAAAGTACAAAAAAAATGTTTTTACCGGAAGTTAAAAGCAGGAAGTTGGGATGCAGAACTATTGTGAACCGTACTACATACTCATGTACCAAGTTTCATCCAATTCGATTATCAGGTACAAATGTTATTGAGCTTTAAAAAAAACAGGTGAATGGGACACCCTTCCACCACTTTGTTCACTATCGCTCAATAACTAATCAGTTCCTTGTCATACATGTTTGCATCTTTTTCCAAAGTGTCATCAAAATTCATTCACGAATGAATGTTTTATGCTCCCAACAAACATAAAAACTTTGTGGAAAAAACCACCTGTTGTATGGTGGACCCCCAAACCCTTTATCCAATATACTCCAAAAGCTGATAAAATTTTTTTCATGTTACTTGAAAGCTTTTGCCAACGTTTCATGAAAATCGATTGGTAATTGTAGGCTACAGTTGGGATAAACACCTGAAAAAAACTTTTTAACTGCAAGTGACAAACCGGAAGTTGGTATTCAATATTTCTATATTGGAAACAGTATTAAAACCTTATATACTAAGTTTCAATAAGATCATAGTCCGGGATCAGAAGTTATTCAAGATTTAAACTTAGAGGTGTTCGGGAGACCCCCCCCCGCCGTTTTGTCCAAATTTGAAATGAATCTAGATCTTCCATTTTCAAGTAAACCTGTATCATTTGCCAAAGTTTCATCAAGATCCTATGCAGAAAACTCACCCACTTTTAGATTGTTGGGGTAACCTATTGTAGCAACTCTGTTACCAACTGTAGGTATTCGTGACTACCAACTGAAATATCAAAAAACTAAAAGGTCCCTGTTTCGGCGCCATGTTGTTAAATTTGGACTTTTAAACGAATATATTATTGCACCGGAAAACTCAAAAAATATATAAAAACTGAATCTACGACAACCTAATTAACACTTGCAAATCTGTTATCATGAATCACTTTGAAATTGTAAAGAAACTTATTAGTTGGCTAACAAATAAAATAATTTAGTTAAAAACAAATCAAAAATTATATAAATTAAAATTCAAAAAGCCCAAGCGGCACGTATATCCGTTAGAAATAGGTAGATTTCGGGACCAGACAGCTTTGTGTACGAATAGAATTGGATGTGTCAGATTAGTTTAAATAAAAAATTTAAGTGGAATAGTCCAAGTCCAGAATAATCCAAAAAATTTATCAAACCAAACTAAATACATTAACGGAAACTACTTTATCAATGCGATTTCGGAACAGTTTTATTTAATTTGATTAAAACTACTTTTAATAACATATTAAATCCACCGAAGAGCAAATAAACGTTCTCACAACGTCACACTTACAACACCACCACACATAATTTTATAATCTAAAATTGTCAAACAACTTTTACACCTCAAATAATTCAAATATCTACAATTTAGGAAGACTTTTGTAAATGTGTAATCAATATGCATATAAGAAAATATTCCTTAATTTAAAACAATAATGAGTCAGCTTTGTTTTAATTTTTTTTAATTTTTGCGAAAAAAACGAAAAACTGAAAAAAAAAAACAAAAGAAAATTTTTTTAATATTTTTTCTATGGGATATTTTTATATTTTTATGGAAGTTGTTGTTGTAATTGAATAGCATGCATTAGGTTTAATGCTAATTACATTGAGACCTCTTGGGTTAGAAAGCTGAAAATCTCGGAGGTTATAGTTGAAGTTTATCTAAAAGTTGGTATGCGTTTGAACAACATAAACTCAAAAATGAGGAAGACATGGCCGTTTGCATTTGTTTTCGTTCTAACTGCCCTGGTGTCTCAACCTCTAGACTTGAACTATTTTTTTAAAATTTTGAAAAGATTTATGTTTAAGTTAACGTGTGCATTCATTTTCAAAAGTAAAACTGGCAATTTTCAGCAAAATCAAGGACAACAAGGTTTAGTAAATTTTTAAAACAGCTGATTTTTCAGGAACCTGGGACGCCAACGTTGTCATTTGGAAAAAAATGATAGAAATATGTTCATATATTCAATATGGATAAATTTTATTAAAATATTATGATTCAAACGGAAGTTATAACGCTCTAGATTATTCAACTTTTTTGGCTCTAGCCACTTAACCTATACCCGGATATCGCCAGTTCGCAAACTTGTGTAAGAGATTTTTTGCCGCAACATATACAGAAAATATTTTTATTGTAGGTCAAGAAATGCGATCGTGAGAGTGCCGGTAAGTTCCGTTATAGCTCATATCGTTATATATATATATATATATATATATATATATATATATATATATATATATATATATATATATATGTGGGCGAGATGGAGAAGTGGATAAGTCAACAACATCTCTTACAAGGAAGTTAAGCAACACTGGGAAGGGTTTCAACTTAAACGGGTGACCGCTTGGGAACTTCATCAGAAAAAATATGGAAATATGTTTGTAGCACATTGAAGCAGGAATATCTCGCCCACGGTATGCCAGTATACCTTATCCAGCAGCCCTGGAAACTGGCTAGGATTCGATGGCCCAATCACCCGTTAATCCGAAAGGTGAATCCGAAATTCAAATGATTAAAGAAACGTACACTAGAAAGAAACAAAACCAAACAAACCGGAATAATCAAATATCGACCCTTAGCTATCGTACCCGGACACGAGTAGGGAACTGGAATGTCAGAACTCTGATAGAAACATCGCGGTTAGCACAAGTTGAGAAAGTAATGAAAGAATATAACATCGAGATACTAGGACTCAGTGAAGTAAGATGGAAAAACAGCGGAGAGATAACAACAAGCGAAGGAAATTATATGATGTTCTCTGGTAAATCCAACACACACGAACAAGGCGTAGCAATATTAACAACACCAAACGCAAAGAAAGCACTTCTCGAATGGAAACCAATCAGTAGCAGAATAATAACAGCAAGATTCCAATCGAAAATTAGAAATACAACGATCATACAGTGCTATGCACCTACCGAAGAAGCTGATGATGCGACAAAAGATGAATTCTACGAACAGCTCCAAGCAACACTGGCTAGTGCACACCGAAATGACATCAAAATAATACAAGGTGATTTCAATGCCAAAATTGGAACCGACAACACCGAAATGGAATCAGTCATGGGCAAGAATGCACTAGAATCAACACGTAACAATAATGGAGATAGGCTCATCGATTGTTGTGTCACAAATCAACTATTCATAGGAGGCAGCAAGTTCCCACACAAGAACATACATAAATACACTTGGACATCACCAAATGGAAGAACCAAGAATCAAATTGATCACGTACTGGTGAATAAGAAGTTTCTATCCTCACTACAAGACGTCAGAGCAAAGCGAGGAGCAGACATACACAGCGACCATCAACTGGTAATTGCAACATTCAAAATTAAACCAGCCGCTGTAAAACACAACAAGTCATGTCAGAGGAAATTTAACATCAACAGATTGAGCGACAAAAATACAAATAACATCTTCAAAGAATCGCTCCAGCTCAATCTACCAAACAACGAAACCACCAGCATTGATGAAAAATGGGAACAAGTTAAAGAAGCTTACGCCAAAACTGCTACAGATGTGCTTGGATACCAAGACAAATCACGGAAACCATGGATTAGCGATGATACCTGGAAGAAAATTGAAGAGCGTCGTCAGCTCAAGTTGCAATTGTGTCACCAGAACACAACCGAGATCCGCAGCAAATATGAAAGTACAGCAAAACAAGTTAAAAAGATGGCAAGGAATGATCGCAGAAGATATACAGAAAGCATTCTCAAGACTGCAGAAACAGCAGCAGCTAATAGAAATATGCGCACACTACACAAATGCGTGAGAAAGGTCACCAACAAATATACAAACACTCCACCAATAAAGGATGAATCTGGTCAAACCCTCACAACACATGAACAGCAGCTAAATAGATGGAAAGAATACTTCGAAGACAACTGCCACCAACATGAAGATAACTTGCAGTCTCCGGATGACAACTATAACGAAACTATCAGCACCCATCCACCAACGGAACGGGAAGTTAGAGATGCCATACAGAAACTCAAGAATAACAAATCTGCTGGTACAGATAATATATCAGCAGAATTACTCAAAGCAGATGTAAACACAACAGCAGAAGCTCTAACACCACTATTAGCTGATGTATGGAACGAAGGTAAAATACCAACCAAATGGAAAGAAGGTTTAACCATAACAATCCCAAAGAAAGGTGATCTAAGAGAATGCAAAAATTGGAGAGGTATATCTCTGCTCAACACAATAATGAAAATACTAGCGATGATCATTCTCGAAAGAATATCTCCATCAATTAACATGAAACTAAGAAACGAACAAGCCGGCTTTAGACCAGGAAGAAGCTGTACCGATCATATCAACACAATCCGTATCATCATAGAGCAATCAAACGAATGGAATTCACCATTGTATCTCCTCTTCGTGGACTTCGAACGCGCCTTCGACTCAATTAACAGAAGCGCGATATGGAAGACACTTTGTGAAATGGGCGTCCCGAAGAAAATAGTTGATCTAATCAAAGAAATGTATCGGGATGCTGGAAACAGAATACAATACAAAGGACAGCAAAGTGATAAATACTACAACCACCGAGGAGTGAGACAAGGCTGTGTACTATCCCCGCTACTATTCCTGATAGTACTAGATAGTATCATGAGAAAGCTCGATGATGCAAGTCCAAATGGAATCCAATGGAACACAACAAGCCGGCTCAATGATCTAGACTATGCAGATGACATCTGTCTACTTACACACACACATACGGAAATGCAGCAGAAAATACAGAAGCTATCAGCCCTTGCACATGAAGTCGGTCTCAACATTAATATCAGGAAAACAAAGTCTATGAGATTGAACACCAAAACGATAACACCAATTACCATCAACAATACACAAGTGGATGAAGTCGGCAAATTTGTGTACCTTGGTTGTACTGTAGCAAAAACAGGCGGGACTGAAGAAGATATCAGTCAGCGCATTAACAAAGCTAGAAATACGTTCAATATGCTTCACAAGATCTGGAATGCATCCGTCCTGTCAAGAAAGACAAAGCTACGAATGTTCAATGCATGTGTCAAGTCAGTACTGCTATATGGGTGTGAAACGTGGAAACACACAAAGAAGATCACAAATCAACTACAGGTGTTTGTGAACAAATGCCTGAGAAGACTGATCAAATGCTTCTGGCCGAACACCATCAGTAACCAGGATCTTCTACGACAGACAGAGCAGTTAGACATTGAGTCCGAGATAAAACAAAGAAAATGGAGATGGATAGGACACACACTGAGGAAACCAGCTAAAGATATAACAAGGATGTCCCTAGAGTGGAATCCACAAGGTAAAAGGAGAGTTGGAAGACCACCCATGACGTGGAGGAAAACGGTGCTAGCTGAAGCAAAACAAATCGGCAAGACATGGGGTGAACTGAAAGCGATTGCCCCGAACAGAGTCAGATGGTCCAGCCTAGTAGACGCCCTATGCTCCTAAAATGGAGATAAAGGAGAAAAAAAAAAAAAAAAAAAAAAAAAAAAAAAAAAAAATATATATATATATATATATATATATATATATATATATATATATATATATATATATATATATATATATATATATATATATATATATATATATATTTATATATATATATATATATATATATATATATATATATATATATATATATATATATATATATATATATATATATATATATATATATATATCTATATATATATTGTAATAAACTTCGTCCAGAATGGGTTAATTTTATTTACTCATTCATGAATTAAAAGCTAACTCCTTTTTCAATCTTTTACTTGTATTGCAAATTGTATTGCATAAATTAATGTAAATTAAATTTGTTATACAAATGTTTACATTAATGAATTAAAAGGAGTTACCTAATACATTTTGCATAAATTAAATTTGAGTTCGCTAATACAAATGCAAGTATGAATGAAAACAGGTGTGGCCTCTTCAAGATGTACAGACTACGTAGTATTGATTTCTAGTGGATTATAGAAGTTTCGATTTATTTATTTTTCGATATAAATAAGCAAACAAAAATATCAGATAGACAGTTTTAATTTTGCAATCAAAAGTGTTTTATAAATATTCGAAAGTATAAGAAATAATCGGTGGTACTTGAGCCTGGGTACTAATAGTGAAAGAATCTGAACTTAGTGGAATAGTAAATACAGATTTTACGATTCCGAATATTATTGATTCAAATTGTGGAAAAGCGGTGAAGTTTATTGTACATAAATTGGAGACCCTGGAATTTATTGTAAGGAAAAACGGAAGCTGCTGTAATTTGTTGACAAATAAAGTTTGAGATTCTGTTAACCAAAGATCTGTCTTTTACTGTCGTATTTGCTCAATAATCTAAAAGAACCAACGAAGAGTCGTTACAGTGGTGTCAGAAGTGGGATTATTGAAACAATGGTCAAGACAGTAAATATTAGTGATCTCAGCCAGACCCAGCTGAAGGATGAGTTGAAGAAAAGGAATGCTCCAATCCATGGAACGAAGGCAGAACTTGCATTCCGGCTGCGTAAAGTTTTAGAAGAAGCAGGCCAAAACACAGAGGTTATAGAAATAGAGCCGGAGGAAGCTCCGATTCAGAATACCCCAGCAATTGATCCGATGATGGCGTTGATGAAAGAAATGATGGCACAGCAGCAACAACAACTTGCTGATATGATGGCCAAACAAGGAAACAACCAACAATAACAATTTGCTGATATGATCGCCAAACAAGGAAACAATCTGATGGCCCGACAAGAAAAACAGGCAGCAGAACAAAAAGTAGAGCAACGACAACAATTTGCTGATATGATGGCGAAGCAGGAAAGTCTACGTGAAGTAATCGAGTCACGTATATCCAGTGCAGAGGTGAAAATCAACAACATGGAAAGGGAGCTGCGGACAGTTACCGAAGAACAAGAGAAATTACGCAAACTTTCAAGTGAATTCCGCCAAGAAATAGCACAAGTGAAGTCAGGTAACATGATCAATCCATCAACTACTTCAGCCCCAGCTAGAGTAAAAACACCCGCATTTGATGGATCTACATCGTATCAGATATTTAAGATGCAATTTGAGATAGCAACAACTGGGTTTGATCACCAGAAAAAAGCAAACGCTCTTATATTGGCATTGAAGGGACCTGCTGCTGAAATTTTGCAAACACTATCAGCGACAGAGCGTGATTACAGCAAGCTAATGGAGGCCTTAGAAGTAAGATATGGGGAAAGTCATATGCAAGCTCTCCATTGCATGCAGCTCAAGACACGAAAACAGGGAGTCAGTGAAACTTTGCAAGAATTAGAGGCTGACATTGTCAGACTGGTTAATCTGTCATACCCGAACTATAACGCTGAACATCGAGATGAGCTGGCAGCTGATACATTTATCAATGCTCTTCGAGATATACAAATGAGAAATCAGCTGTATCTAAGCGGGAAGAAATTACCTGCGGAGGTCTTAGCATTGGCCCTGCAAATGGAAGCCGGAAAAAGAGCGTATGGCTCAGATAGAGTACGTCAGATGGGAGTTGCTGAGGAACCACTGAAAGCAGCGCTTGATGAAGTGATCATGCGTGTCAAAAGTTTGGAAGATAAACCTGAACGAAATCAACGAGGTAGATCTAGCAGAGTAAGATGCTGGAACTGTGGGAAGTTAGGGCACATCCGAAGAGAATGTAAATGGGAGCCACACCCGGAAGACAGAGGCCGCGTTCCGGATTCGGGAAACTAGATTGTGCCAGTTTTGAAGGGCAAAAGCTGGCTCAATTACAATGCCCTACATTGGTGGTATCACAAGTAAAAAGAGAAAATAGTAGTCTAGTCTTAGAGGCAACCGTTGGAAGCAAATCGTGCATGTTGACTTTGGACACAGGTGCTTCGAGATCAATAGTGCGTCCAGATGTGGTTTGTGGTAGTCAGATCGATACAGCAAGACGATTCACCCTAAAAACAGCTACGGGTGAAACAGTTCTAGTTCATGGAGAAAGCGACCAAGAGGTTCACCTTGGAGGAAATTCATTTAGGCACCGATTTATTGTAGCAGATATAGAAGATGACTGCATAATTGGGCTTGACTTCATGAAAGAATACAATTTTATATTAGCTCTGGGAAGCCACGTACTGAGATATGGAAACACAGAAATAGTGCTAAACGCCACCAACGACAATGCTGAGGTCCGTGTTATTAGTGATGGACCAACTGAGATCCCGGCAAAATCTGAGAAAATCATATGGACTAAGCTACTAGATAAAAGTGACCAAAATTCACCTGTGATGATTGAGCCAGCTAACAACGACTTTGGGGGAAACATTATGATTGGCCGAACGCTAGTTGCAGCAAAAGAGGGAGTAGTTCCAGTGCAACTGATTAACTTCTCAAATAAACGAGTGGTCATCAATCATGGAGAAGAAATCGCCAAATGCAGCACCATAAAAGAGATAATCAGCTGTGAAGAAGAGCAAAAGGTCTTCATGCAGAGAAACAATCCCGCATTAGTAGCAATACTTCAAGATCTTAGTAAAAGAATGAACCCGGCCGAATTCAAAGAAATCAAGAGGGTATTAACGAAGATGAGCAGCGTTTTCTCTACTGGAGATGAAGATGTTGGAAGAACAAACATCGTGCGACATAGAATCAACACTGGAAACGCTCATCCTATCAGGCAGCCTCCTAGGAGACTACCACTAGCCAAACACGAGGAAGTGCAAGGAATGCTGGACAAAATGAAAAGTGATGGAGTCATCAGGCCATCTAAGAGTCCATGGAGCTCACCAGTGGTGCTAGTTAGAAAAATGATGGGTCAGCTCGTTTTTGTGTAGACTATCGAAGGCTCAATGAGGTAACCATTAAGGACAGCTATCCACTGCCACGAATTGATGACACACTGGATACACTATCAGGGGCCAAATGGTACAGCACATTAGATCTGAAGAGTGGCTACTGGCAAGTTGAAATGCATCCAGAAGATCGACGAAAGACAGCATTTTCTACTGGCAATGGGTTGTGGGAGTTCAATGTGATGCCGTTTGGTTTATGCAATGCCCCAGCAACATTTGAACGTCTAATGGAATGCGTGTTGCATGGTTTAACCTGGAAGGCCTGCCTAGTTTATCTTGATGACATCATTATAATGGGTCGAAACTTCGAAGAGCATCTAATGAACCTCGAAGAAGTACTCAGAAGAATAAGTAATGCCAACATGAAGTTGAATCCGGTAAAGTGCAATCTCTTCCACAAAGAAGTGAAGTACCTTGGACACATCATTACAGAACATGGAGTCAGAACCGATCCCGAGAAGATTGATGCTGTGAAAAATTGGCCAGTACCGAAGAATGTTCATGAGCTACGCAGTTTCCTCGGCTTATGCACCTATTATCGAAGATTCGTGGAGAATTTTGCAAATATCGCCAAGAGTCTACATAAATTGACAGAAGCAAATACCAAGTTTCTGTGGACAACCGAATGTAATGAGGCATTCTGCCGTTTAAAAGAAAAACTATGCAACACCCCTATACTAGCCTATCCAGAATCCGGAAAGATGTTCATTCTGGACACAGACGCAAGCAATGTAGGAACTGGAGCTGTTTTGTCACAGAAAATTGGAGACGATGAGAAAGTGGTGGCATACTTCAGTAAAGTTCTGTCAAAGCCGGAGCGGAATTACTGTGTCACGAGGAAGGAGCTGTTAGCTATCATCAAGGCTGTGAAACATTTCCACAAGTATTTGTGTGGACAACCATTCCTGATTCGCACGGACCATGCTGCTCTAAAATGGCTATTACAATTCAAATTTCCTGAAGGACAAGCAGCAAGATGGATAGAGATCCTGTAGAACTACGACTTCAAAGTTGAACACCGCAAGGGAAGGATCCATGGTAACGCTGATGCCTTGTCTAGAAGACCCTGTATAGAAGAGTGCAAGTCATGTTGCAGAACTGAGGGAAACGAGGCAATGAAAGTGAACCAAATCAAGTTCCAAACTCCTGACGATTGGTGTACCGAGGCAATGAAAAGAGAGCAGCTAGAAGATCCAGCTATGGCACCAATATTGAAATGGAAAACCGAGGGAAGGCGACCGGAGTGGAAAGAGGTCGCACCTTTAAGTACGGAGGTGAAATGCTACTGGGCGCAATGGGACTCACTAATTATGGACAACGGGATACTAAAAAGAAAATGGGAGTCCGCTGATGGAAAGAAAGTGTTAGAGCAACTGGTGCTGCCATCAAGTCGAGTAGAAGAGGTACTGGGAAAGCTGCATGGAAGTATTTCGGGAGGACACCTGGGAGTCAATAAAACCCTAGCCAAAGTAAGGGAGAGGTTTTATTGGGTAAGGTATCGAGCAGACGTGGAGCAATGGTGTCGGCGATGCGATACTTGTGCAGCGAGCAAAGGACCAAAAACTAGAACTCGAGGAGAAATGCAACAGTACAATGTGGGTGCCCCAATGGAGAGAATTGCTATAGACATCGCGGGGCCATTTCCGGAAACGACAAAAGGTAACAAATACATCATGGTGGTCATTGATTACTTTACAAAATGGCCGGAAGCCTATGCAATACCGAACCAGGAAGCAGTTACGGTCGCGGAAACATTAGTCAATGAATGGGTTTGCAGATATGGAACACCGCTCGAGTTGCATACCAACCAGGGAAGGAATTTCGAATCTCAACTGATGGAAGAGCTGTGCAGAACACTCGGCATTAGAAAAACACGAACTACACCTATGAACCCGCAGTCGGATGGCATGGTAGAACGATTCAACCGAACCATGGAAGAACATTTGTCAAAGGTAGTAGAAGCCAACCAAAGAAATTGGGACAAGGATCTTCCGTTATTCTTGATGGCCTATCGTAGCGCAGTGCACGATACGACAAGTGAAACGCCAGCGAATATCATGTTCGGAAGAGAACTACATCTTCCTAGTGACATCGAGTTCGGCATCCCTGGAGGTCTGGTATCCACGAAAACAGATTATGTGGGACAACTAAGGGAGAAGATGAATAAAATCCATCAGCAGGTTCGAGACCACATTAAGATTGCCAGTGACAAAATGAAAACCAGGTACGACATAAATGCAAATAGTGGCGGTTTTCAAGAAGGAGAATTGGTATGGGTATACAACCCCAGAAGAACTAAGGGAAGATCACCCAAGCTGCAGCCAGATTGGGAAGGCCCATATAAAATAATCAAACGAATTAATGATGTCATCTACCGCATACAAAAGGGACCCCGTACCAAGATGAAAGTGATACATCTGCAAAGGTTGGCACCGTACCAAGGTAACAGCACCAATGCGATATCTGATATTGTTCGGGACGAACAAAACTAAATGGAGGGCAATGTAATAAACTTCGTCCAGAATGGGTTAATTTTATTTACTCATTCATGAATTAAAAGTTAACTCCTTTTTCAATCTTTTACTTGTATTGCAAATTGTATTGCATAAATTAATGTAAATTAAATTTGTTATACAAATGTTTACATTAATGAATTAAAAGGAGTTACCTAATACATTTTGCATAAATTAAATTTGAGTTCGCTAATACAAATGCAAGTATGAATGAAAACAGGTGTGGCCTCTTCAAGATGTACAGACTACGTAGTATTGATTTCTAGTGGATTATAGAAGTTTCGATTTATTTATTTTTCGATATAAATAAGCAAACAAAAATATCAAATAGACAGTTTTAATTTTGCAATCAAAAGTGTTTTATAAATATTCGAAAGTATAAGGAATAATCGGTGGTACTTGAGCCTGGGTACTAATAGTGAAAGAATCTGAACTTAGTGGAATAGTAAATACAGATTTTACTATTCCGAATATTATTGATTCAAATTGTGGAAAAGCGGTGAAGTTTATTGTACATAAATTGGAGACCCTGGAATTTATTGTAAGGAAAAACGGAAGCTGCTGTAATTTGTTGACAAATAAAGTTTGAGATTCTGTTAACCAAAGATCTGTCTTTTACTGTCGTATTTGCTCAATAATCTAAAAGAACCAACGAAGAGTCGTTACAATATATATATATATATATATATATATATATATATATATATATATATATATATATATATATATATATATATATATATATATATATATATATATATATATATATATATATTTAGATTTGTTTTGTTTTGTTTTTCGGTCTCCGCTTATCATTCATAGTCGTTTGGCACCAAAATTGTTCCGAAATTCCGAGATGAAGCCCATTGCAATAGGTAGATTTTTATATGAAATCTACCTAAAAGGCTTACATTATTTAATGTTGAATGTTGTCTTCTTCCAAAACCAGTTCATGAAACCAAATGTTAATTGTAAGCGCCACTAATTATTTGTATTTCAAAGCTCAGCATATATCGTAAACCTTTTTTAGTTGCTTCTTGATTACAAATATCATGTGTTAGATAAAAAAGAAGATGAGAATCGCTGAATCCATATATTTCTATGACATGCTTATGTGTATTAAGTTTGATTACTTTGTTTTGATCATAGTTATTATTCAATTTTGCATCCGAAACAATCTTAGTGGTAGCTACTCTACATACTAACACTGCATGTGCAAATAAAACACAAAACGTCCAGATTACATTATTATTTCTTAAAAAGTTTAAGCTTTCGATTTTTTTTGGTTCTGTCATATATTTATGTAAATATTTTATATAAATATTTTTTTTTTGCTTGAAATCTCAATTCAAATTATCACTAAAACGGGTTATGGTTTTGAAATGTCACAAAATACAAACTCAATATTCTGGTATAAAATTGATTTATTTTTAAACAATTTATAAATAAAACTTTAATTTTGCGATCACACACAATTCTTCTATTTAAATTTATATACTAATTGATAATTTAAAAATTATATACTAATTGACTTGATCCAAACAATTTCATCGTTTATATATCATATTATCGATTCTCTGTTTCTTTTCCCACTCTCGTAATAAGCAATTTCTCCAACATATAACAACAATGCAAAACTTGTATTTTTAATTGAAATTGAGTTAAATATTTTTAATTGAACTTATTTAAATCATCAACAAAAAATGTTTAATTGTGCAGTGGTACAAATAAATGTCTACGTTTATTACAATTGAAGAAAATTAATAAAATTATTAGGGAATTTCACTGAATTGGAAGACTATCATTTCTAAAATTGTAATAATTGGAAATAGTTATTGGATCGGTGCCGCATTGCTGAATTTTCCCACCCGGGCGAGGCACCTCGTTAGATTGTGAGGTTAGTTTTTTCTTAGTATTTTATTTTACTTTTTGGTCACCAGAAATATTAATATTTAAATCAAATACATAAATCACTAATATAGATCTTTTCATTTATTATTAAAAACTCACGGTTTAACTTTTACATTAATTTACAAGACATTTATTAACACAACATTTTGTGAATACATTTTTATGAACATTTCACTACAAAATTATTTTAAGAACTGAGAAATACTTTTTCTTTTTTTAAACCACGTTAACCGACTTGCTGTGGGCATGGCCACAGTTTAATTTTTTGTGTGTGCGGACCGATGTCGCGTGCAGACCATAGGAAATTAGCACCTATTAAAGGTCTGTCAACATCTGCCACTGTCAAAGTGTGTGTGAATGCATGCCGAAGTCCGATGTTCAATTTCAACAGCTTAGTACCATATGTGGGAATAGCTGTACCGTTAGCAGCTGTTAATTTTTGATTGGGATCTTTGCTGTGTAAAAAGTTAGTATGGGGTAGTCCTGAAAATCAATTTGTTAACATTAAATTATTATTTTATAAATGGGCGAGATTTTCTAAAGAGAAAGAAAAATTAAGTGAATCCCACGGAAAGCGGTTACAATTTTGAAACAAAATAAATTTATTTAAAAAAAGTATATAGTTTGATGTATAAGAGAGAAAGAATAATAAAAATTAATTAATTATATAATATAATTTTATAAATAACCATTGCCATGATAATTTTGAGCTGTTTTTATTTCATTACGTACTTCTGCGTAATAAATATATTACGTTACTGCTATCTATGTGACATTTTTCGATAGAAAAAACTGTTTTACTTACCTGCAAGAATATACTTCGAAGCATATAAATAAAAAAATTGACTTAGCTAGCCTATCATTGCTTGTTTTCAACTGTAAACTGAATTGGTAGATTACATGAGCATTTGATTGATTGGAACGGTATAAAAAAATGTCGTCTTTAAAAATCACGAGACATAAAATTTTACTCGAACTGAATCTCTAACATTTTTAAATAGATGCTATTCCTTTGACAGCCACAGTGCAAACGAAATGAAATATTTTTAGAAAAATCAATCAATATCAATTCATTATATATTGCATTATAATCAAGAAGATGCATTCATCTTGAAAGCGATAAAGCTAAATTGTTCACTCTTGAGGTTTTATTGTGTTTTTTGTTTCTGGATTTTCTGTACAATTTTTTAGCAATTCAGGATGTTTTAATATGTGAAACGGAAATATGGATAAGATGAAAAAACAACAACAACATGTAAAGATACAGATATAAGTAATTTGGTTTTCTTTAATCGTTTGTTGTTTTACATTTGTGTTTTTTTTAAGTATTTATTTCTTTGACGAATCAATTGTTTTCTTCGTTTACTTATAATATACAAAAAGAAAAGAAATAATAAAAAAAATTATAATTAAAATTTTAACTTGATATTAAAATGTAAGAAAATTAAGTTTTTTTTTATATTTTAATGTTATTGAAATGGTTATGGGAAAATTGTATTGTTGTGAGTGGATTTAAAATTTATGTTTTGTGTTGAACGTTATAAGTATGTAAATTGATTGGCTACTAGTTTTTTTTTGTGTATGATCTGTAGATAATGTATGAAAATTAAATTTATTTTACTTGGTTGTACATATTATGTGAAAATAATTAACGATATGCTATAGAACGATTATGGTAATTTTAGTTAATGTGTTTTTATGTCCATACCACAAACATCTTTTTCTTATCAATCAGTTTGTCGAAATACCTCAAGATCATAACTCTTTCGTTATCATCATATCATCTTCACTCAATTTTAATAAATTTCATTTTATTTTAAACAACAAACGACAACGAGTAACGACGAACAAACAAAGAAAAAAAAATCCATAAAAATCATGAATCTTACCCTCAAAACAGTCTTTAGTCGTGATTTAGATTTTTCTTCTCTGAAAATTTTAAAAAAATGAAACGAAAAAAATCCCAAGCAGAAGAAGCATAAGAAAATCATGGAAAATTTGTTATCGTTTATTTTATTTTATTATATTATTTTTTTTGTGCTTTTAAAATGCAACCAATTTTGTCGTAATTTTTATTTTCATTTTCCACCTAAAAATAAAAAAAATCGTAACCCTCAAATTTTCTTCAAGTAGTCACAGTACAGTATTATGGTATTTTATGAACATCAAGAATAAAATTTACAAGACAGATTTTTTTATATTTTATCAAAATAGAATTTCTTGTCTTTTGCTGTTGGTTTTGTTATTTCCGTTTAATTTTTTATATCGTAAATACTCAACAGGTAATGTTTAGTATGTTTTTTTGAAGTATCAAGAGAGTATCAGGAAAATTTCGCAGTGAAAAGCGTTAATGTAAATATTGGTGCTCTGTGAAAATGTAAACAAAAGTAAGTAGCCATGGTAAGATTTAGAAGTAAAAAGTTGAAGACAAAAGAAGAATGCATATTGCATAAATCAAACCTTATATGCTAATAATGATTTAAGTGGCTCTATTTCATACGAACCGGCATACCGTGCGATTTCTCTAAGCCGATATTGAACTATTAAACTCTGGATGGGTCGTGCACTATATTCTAAATATAGAAGACGAGACGGATTTGATGGACTGTGAAATAGTTAGATTTATTCTGGTTTTGACTGTTTCCTCTATATCAAAAACACTGGCGATACTGGCGAATGTACTATATATCCATTTAACGATAACCCCCTAATCTTCTTATAGAGGCATAATCTGTTTTCAAGTATCCCATACTCATTTTAATTTATAATAGTCACTAGAACCCATATATTTAATGAATTATTTTGTGTATTGGTGATTTTGCCTTTAAAGTTTCTGTGAACTATAGCCTATAGAAAGTGGTTAAGTCATGATTTTTGATGACGTCCAATAATCATTAATCAAATTTTAAGTCCTTAGCTTTTATTGTTATCTTAAATACGGAACAAGAAAATTTCAAAAATATGTTGTCCAATTTTCTAAAGCTATCCGCCACGTGCACCTTCCAGAAAAGATCTTAGAAACACCGTTTTAGTAAAAGTGCGTACAAACACTATTATAAAAATCGATAAAATCGTATAGCGGCAGGTATATATCGATTAACGCTTTGAGACACGTTGTATTGGGGAAAAATTGGTGGGAACATATGGTGCACTCCGTATTTTGTAAGAATTTTGTACCGAACAAACATAGTTACAACAATATCATTAAACTATCCTTTATATTAAAGAAATCAAACTCACACATTTATAACTAGTATGTGATTTACAGGAAAACCTCTTTTAACAGTCTAGAAGTTGACTTCGTTTCTATAATAAAGTCAAAACCGTAAACGTTTTTTAAAAACATTCCCCCATATTTCTTTCTCACACCTTGTGAGAATTTATCCTTCGAAAAACTGTTTCCCACTTCCTTTCCCATTGAAATTCCACCAATCAAATAAAAAGTCATTGACTGATACATACCGGTTCAATTAAAATTCTAATTTTTTCATACATATTAATTCGCTCTAATCATCTAAACATCCAAACCAACTCTACCACAATGAACATAAAAAAAACTATTCCCATCAAACCTAAACCATATTGAAAAAAATAACTTTACTATTAATTCAATTTTCTTCGTTAAATCAAACATGGAAATCATACCATCAAAATACAAGAAAAGAAAACGATAAATTAATCCAATTTCAAATCGAAAATTGTTTTTTTTCTATTGTACGTTTATCGAATTTAAGTTCAGCAAAATTAATTAAATCAAATAAATAAAGAAAAAATAAGAATAAAATTGTAAAATTACTTAAGAAAATACAATAACTATAAATATATCAGGAAGAAATTATAAAATTAAAATTAATAATAATAATAGTAATAGCGCGGAATACATATATTCGAACAATTTTTTATTATTTTAAACTCAAATCAAGGATAGACAGCTAGAACGATAGATAGACAGGGCAACAGATACAATATATATCCACGTTTGTTGTACGAAATGAATATTTTTTCAGAAAATTAATTAACACGGGTTTACTGATATGTATGGAGCAACGAAGAATCATAAATAGATGGCAATAGTGTGAGATAAATTCGAAAAAACTTGTTTTCATATGAGCTGTATGGCTTCTAAAAAGTAATGAAATACAATAAATTTGTTTCCCACGCAAGGCTAATAACTTATCAATACCCTATCGTTTGGATCTCGTAAAAAGAAATTTACAGACACATGATAAACAATTTGCATCACAAGATCGTGACGTGTGGTAATTGATTCTTTTGAACATGTTTATTTCGTTTAATTTCTTTTTGATTCAGTATATAAATTTTGATTTTGATCTACATTGGATGCTGTGATATCAAGTTACCATTAAATAAGAGAAAGAGTATAATAGATGTAGAGTTCATACGTCTCAAAGGCATATTAGGTTGCCTAATGAAATAAGTGATCAAATAACTATTTGTAAACAAATTCGATAAGATACCAGACACCAAATACCAGATACAGGATACCAGATACCAGATACCAGATACCAGATACCTGTTACCAGATACCAGATACCAGATACCAGGTACCGAATACCAGATACCAGAATCCAGGTATCAGATACCAGACACCAGATACCAGATACCCGATACCAGATGTCAAATACCACATACCAGACACAAGACACCTGATATCAGATACCAGATAGCAAAACCAGATACCAGATACCAAATACCAGATACTTGATACCAGATACCAGATATAAGATACCAGTTACGAGATACCAAATACCAGAATCCAGATACCAGATACCAGATACCAGATACCACATACCTGATACCAGATACCAGATAACAGATACCAGATACCAGATACCAGATACCAGATACCAGATACCAGATACGAGATACCAGATACCAGATATCAGATACCAGATACCAGATACCAGATACCAGATAGCAGATACTAGATAGCAGATACCAGATACCAGACACAAGATACCAGATACCAGATACTAGATGCCAGATACCAGATATCAGATACGAGATATCAGATACCAGTTTTAGATACCAGATACCAGATACCAGATACCAGGTACCAGATACCAGATACTAGATAACAGATACCAGATACCATATACCAGATACCAGATACCAGATACCAGATACCAGATACCAGATACCAGATACCAGATACCAGATACCAGATACCAGATACCAGATACCAGATACCAGATACCAGATACCAAATACCAGATACCAGATACCAGATACCAGATACCAGATACCAGATACCAGATAGCAGATACCAGATAGCAGATACCATATACCAGACACAAGATACCAGATACCAGATACCATATACCAGATACCAGATACCAGATACCAGATACCAGATTCCAAATACCAGATACCAGATGCCAGATACCAGATACTGTAATTAGTGGTCTGGTAGTCCGTTAATGTCCACCAGCTGGCCATACACGCAATCCCTATCTTCACCCTGGGCTGGGTCCAGCGGGTGTGAATTCTGGTAACGAACCTCTTCACAAGAATTCTTAAAAATAGTAAAAGTATCAATCTCACCGCGTGTCTCTTATACCTTCCAGATTTTCAGAAACGAATGACTGTCTAGTCACAACTCTCCCCACCATTACTTAAGTTTATGCAACATTTTGTTAGAATTGAGCTTGAGAATACACCGAAAAAACTAACCTAAAAGAAACTAGTATTACTCACCGAATACTTCCAACCTCCAGATTCCTTATTACACGATGAGAGTTTTTCTAAAAGATGGAAATCTAGTTAAATGACGATTGATCTGTATATGTACAAAAAAATCTTATAACGCTCAACTACGTCCTTCTCCTTATTGTTAACTGAATCTTCTCTGGTGTTGCCAGTGATTCCATATAACCATGACTAAATATATTGTTCCATTAGCGTATGTAAACTTTATATCATCACTAAATATTTTGGTTTTATTTGCTGTTTAATAACTTTATTAATATAACTAAAGATTTTAACTTTATTTATTTTTTTATATGGATTTTATATTTTATAAACTTCTTTGGCTCAACTCCCCAAGTTCAACTTTTCAATCTTGTGCAATAGTTGGTGGTTCAACTTCAACTTCCAATCCAAACTAACTAACTGACCAAAACTTCTAAAAACAAATTCCGAAAGTGTCAGATGTACTTCAAAATATTTTAAATAATTCTGATTGTTTACAAACAATTAGGTTGAGATGTGTTTGAAAATGTATACATACATTTTCAAATAACGCTATAGTACACACATGGCCAAACCGCGGCTCGCGAGCCGCATGCGGCTCTTTAAAAGAATAAATGCGGCTCTCGAAAAGAAATGAAAAAATTAAATAATATTTAATAATTCATAAAAATTGTAACAAAATTAGAAATAATACATATAATTTATAATGCTGTTTAATATAATATGAAAATATACAAGTAAAATAAAATATTTAAAATAATAATATATGTAATATGATTTAATGCAATCATTTTATTATATTTAGGTCCGTCCTGTCGAAGTTACTACTATTGGAGTTTTTTGCGACTTTGTTTTAGTTTGATACTACTTTACTTCGCGAATAAAGTTTATAATCCGCTGTTATAAATAAATTTAACTAATTTTATTATTTAAGGTTATACGTTTAACATATTCTAGTGGGCTAAAAATAAATAATAATTTGTCTCAAATTAATGCACAAAAATCTTTCTCAAAATCAAAAGTCTTTCCTTTTGGATTCGTTTGTTTTTCTATGAATATCTTTTTCTGCAATTTTTTTATAAACAATATTTTTGATATTTTATCTTTAAGCACTTTGCCGACGTTAAATTTAATGTATCCTTTAATATTCCAATTAAAAAATGAATAAGTTCATAATTAAATAGAATTAAAAACACATGCAAATCCGACATATGCTACCTCAACCGCTTCTACATCTACGACAGTAAGATATTACCCTAAACCAAAAACGAAATTAAAAACTTAAGGAAATTGCAAGAAAAAAACGGTGATTTCATCTCTTGTAGCGAAATATAATATTTTGCGTGTTTTTTATGAATACTCCGTTTTTTAATTTAACTGCTAAATATGTCAGACCACAAAAAAAGGAGATATGACGGATAAAATCGTAGCTTCAGGCAAGAATGGGTTGAAGCATACGCATTCATCGATAAAGGGGGAAAATCTTTGTGTCTTATATGCAATGAATCACTTGCTCATTATAAAACCAGTAATTTAAAACGGCATCAAGAAAAAAACCACATTAAATTTTTGGATAATTATCCGTTGAATACCAACATCCGAACAAATAAAATAAACTCTTTAAAATCTGCATTAAGTACTCAGCAAACATTATTATCATATTTAAGTTCAGAAGCGGATAATACTACCGTGGCTAGTTTTATGATCGCTTGGAACATCGCCCGTGCTAAACGACCTTACACTGAGGGAAAACTTATCAAAAAGAATATGGAACAGGTGGTTAAAATGCTGGATCCTTTAAATATCAAATTCCACAGATTGATTAGCAATGTTCCAGTATCACGTCATACCACTGAGCGACGTATTACGGAAATAAGTAAAGATATTAAACAGCGACTACAAGTAGATGTAAAATGAGTGTAGCTTTCAGCTTAGCTCTTGACGAATCAATCGATACACAAGACACCCCCCAGTTAGCTGTATTTATCCGATACGTTTCCGAATCTTTAATCGTAAGGGAAGAACTATTGGATTTGGTAGCACATAAAAATACTACTCGTGGTATTAAAACTAAGAGTGCCCTTGATAATATATTGTCAGATACAGATATTCCACTGAATAATTTGGTAAGTGTAGCAACTGACGGAGCACCTGCAATGTTAGGAAAAAATGTAGGCCTTATTGGTCTATTAAAAAATGATCCAAGAATACCCGAATTTCGGCACTTCATTGTATTGTTCATCGTGAACATTTAGTTGCAAAATATTTTAAATACGAAAACGTAATGAAAACTGTGCTACAAATTGTGAACTATATTCGGACGAATTCAAAAACCCATCGCCAATTCACGAACTTTATCGAAGCACTGGACTTTGAAGATCATCCTCAAGATATAACATTTTACTGCGATGGTTATCCACCTATAATGTTCTAAGCCGATTTGTTGATGTAATGGAACCTATCAGAAATTTCCTCAAAGAAAAAGAAAAACACTATCTGGAATTAAAGAATGATGACTGATATAATGGAGCATCTGACTGATATAATGGAGCATCTGCAATCCCTCAACCTAGCTTTACAAGAAAAAGATAAAGTTATTACTGATCTTATTCAAACGATTCTGAGTTTTATTAAAAAAATTCAACCTTTTCAACGAGATTTAACAACAAAGGTGTTCAACCACTTTCCGCGTCTGAAGAACAGACTCTCTAAAATTAATGATAACAAACTGAGTGAATACGACAGTAAATTAGCAGAATTATTAAAAGACTTTCACTTGCGATTTAATGATCTGAATAATTTAAATATTTCTCTTAATTTACTTGTAAATCCATTCGAAATTAACATTATTAACAAGGGCTTATCGATTCCTTGTTATATTTTGCATGACAGTGCCTCAGGAGAAATGGAATTACTAGAGCTACAGGAAGATCACATTCTTAAAATGCATCACAAAGCCACACAATCTCCAAATGAGTTTTGGAAACTAGTGTCTCAATCAAAGTACCCCAATTTGAAAAAAAGCTGCTGCCAGATTACTGTCTATATTCGGTACAACATATTGTTGTGAATCACTTTTTCCAAAAATGAAGTTTATAAAATCAAACCACCGTTCACAACTTACAAATGAGCATTTAACGGAATTAATTCGTACTGCGCTAACAAACTAGGAACCGGATTTCAGAAAATTCACGGCCAAGTTACAAACAAACAACCCATCTACCAGCAGGCATGTCACAAACTTTAAAGATGTATTTGTATGTATTTATAACCATAAGTACATAATTGGTTTTTCAATAAAATAAATATTTCCAAACAACTGATACTTTTGAAAAAAAAGTTTTTTTTGTGGCTCTCGAAACGAGAGATTATTGTACTGCGGCTCAACGTGTAGTGAAGCTTGGCCACCTCTGCTATAGTATATTACTATAAATAAAGTGAACGGGAAATCTTGCCCTGGACAGGACGAAAGGTGGAATTTGGACTGCATGTGTCCTGAGATTTATACAAAACCAAGAAGTGAAATGGGAGCCGGGCTCAACCTGAAACCCCGAGATAAAGACTTTCAGGCTCTACCAACTGAACTAACTGGGTCAGACAAAAAAAAATTAAAGCCGTCGACCGAATAAAGGTGGAAGATGCAGTATATAAGAAAAGTGGGAGGTACTCTTCGGAAAATAGGCAATATAATACTAGAGGAAAGCATATATCTATATCTATTTTGAATGGTATATTTTGCAACGTCTGGAAATAACGTCCTAGATAACGTTCGCAAGACTCGTTACCAACTAAACTGATAACTTTGACTTGCATGAATATTAGAGTCTATAATTTGACACTTAGCTACTTGACAGCTTCGCTTTTTGACGGGAACAAAACCTTCTGCAGTCAACTCTTTAATTCCGGCGCGAATCCTGGAAAATTGATTAATACGATCAAGGACTGAAACACTTTCGTCCAGACAATTCTAGCATCGGAGTAAAGTGTGAGACGTACCATGAGAGAAAATGGGAAGCCAAAGAAAGCATAATAGAGAGAACTACATAAAGTTTGATGTAGAGAACATCGAAAAGCACAAGTACTTTCGGAGTATGATTAACGGTCAGGTATGCTCGTAGCCCAGCGATACACTTCTGTTCAACCGCTCGGATGCGTTAACTTGTGGAAAATATAGAGCTGTAAGGGCTATGGTAAATCTCATACCTTGCGAGAAAGGTTTCAAACAAATTAGATCAAAACTGCGATTTATTGTTAGAGACAATTTTTTCGAGACAACCAAAAACATGGAACACATTGGTTTCTAGCAATTTACGGAGAGACTCGGTGATAGGTTTCCGTTAAGGAAAAAGAAACAGGAACTTCGTGAGATGGTCTTAAACAGTCAAAATTTTTGTATTACAAGACTTAGCTTGGGGGAAGGACCGATTGTATCAATATATAATCGAGTCTTTCCGATTTCAGGTTTGGAGTTATGACAGTCTTACCAGATGTCACATTCAGAAACATATGGATTTAATTTGCGTAAAATTAAAATTGACGTAAGTTATATATAAGGTTATGGTAACTCCACCATGTGTGGAGGTGGGCCTTTGAAAACAGCTTGGTCGTTAACTTGGTCTTCGGGAGTCCTTAGTTTCTAAGTTTCACCTTCGGGTGTAACATCGCTCTGGAAGAAACCAAGTTTTTTATGCACAAGTTCATACCAGATACCAGATACAGATACCAGATCCCAGATACCAGATCCCAGATACCAGATACCAGATACAGATACCAGGTATCAGATACCAGATACCAGATACAAGATTCAAGATACGAGTTACCTATTTCTACAGCCTGCAGGCTTAAGCTAACCAAAATAGATGAAAAAACTATAAAATTTTGGTCTTATCTGTTAATTTTATTATTAATTTATTTCATATGTTTCGCTTCTGGAGGAAGAACTGTCCACTCAGCATAGCACTTGTACACTCAGCTAGACATATTTCATAAAATGTTTACTGATTATTTTTTCAAGGAGTGGAAAAACAGCTGATTCAAATATCAGTGTAGAGAGTTTGTGAAGAACATATATTTCTTTTTTATCCAGACAATATTTTTTTAATCGAAATAAAAAATAGTTTCAATCAAACATTAAACTCTAAACCATATATGAACTTCGATTAATCAATAAAATTCAATGTTTTTATTTCGTTTGAAATCATTGATTAACAATTAAATTTTAAATTAAAAATCGATAAATATGTACAAAAAATAAAAATTAACATAAAACTAAATTAAAATATTTTCAATGAAGTAAAAAAAAAAATTAAAACTTTTATATTTAGTTAATTTTATATAAATTTTTCATCGTTTTCCAATCAAAAATCTCTTCTTGTTTTTTGTTACTCTACCATTTTTGATAGGTTGTAACGTTATAACAGCTCGAGCAGAAATAATTTAGGGAAAGCCTGAACACTATCAGGGCGTGAACAGGGCCAGCAAGGGCAAGCAGAATACTCGTTTAGGGTTTACTTTCAGGTCTTATACAAAATACCTTACTAGGGTTTGTAATAGGGTAATTTTATGTGGCAACCTTGATCAGGATCTCATCAAAAGCAAAAGCGATACACCAATGATCAGGGCCCAATCGAACGAGGGCAAACTAGATCATGACCCTATTTGAGCCCTAACAAATTTCTGATCAAGGAATCAACGTTAATATTTGAGAACTGGATATCTACGAAACCTATTTATAAATTTTTGAGCTGAATTTATTCAGTTATTCTTACATTATAAGAACAAACATTTCTAAAAGAACAAGTAACAGTGAAAAAACAGGATGAATATATGTAACGTTTCAAAGAATATGCGCATTTGTTGTTTATAGTTGTAAATTTTTTTGTAGTTGGTAATAAAAATATAAAATATAATAAAAAACCAATAAATTATTGTTTATAATTTTATTTCAATTTAAAATTGTATACTCACAAGCCACGAAAACAGGATTTACTGTAATAAATGTTTGTTATTATTTCGAATATCTTTTGATCCGCACTATCTAAAACCAAAAAACAAACATGTAGTTCTGGGTCTCTCAAACCAATCTTAAAAAATATTGATGCCATTAAAAACCCAATGTAAGCCGACATTCAAAGAAGGAGATAAATATTCATTGAAAAAAGAGGTCTGTGTCATAGTCTGAGTCTGAGTCTGATTTGAGTCTGAGTCTGAGTCTGAGTCTGAGTCTGAGTCTGAGTCTGAGTCTGAGTCTGAGTCTAGGTCTGAGTCTGAGTCTGAGTCTGAGTCTGAGTCTGAGTCTGAGTCTGAGTCTGAGTCTGAGTCTGAGTCTGAGTCTGAGTCTGAGTCTGAGTCTGAGTCTGAGTCTGCAGAGTCTGAGTCTGAGTCTGAGTCTGAGTCTGAGTCTGAGTCTGAGTCTGAGTCTGAGTCTGAGTCTGAGTCTGAGTCTGAGTCTGAGTCTGAGTCTGAGTCTGAGTCTGAGTCTGAGTCTGAGTCTGAGTCTGAGTCTGAGTCTCAGTCTGAGTCTGAGTCTGAGTCTGAGTCTGAGTCTGAGTCTGAGTCTGAGTCTGAGTCTGAGTCTGAGTCTGAGTCTGAGTCTGAGTCTGAGTCTGAGTCTGAGTCTGAGTCTGTGTCTGAGTCTGAGTCCGAGTCTGAGTCTGAGTCTGAGTCTGAGTCTGAGTCTGAGTCTGAGTCTGAGTCTGAGTCTGAGTCTGAGTCTGAGTCTGAGTCTGAGTCTGAGTCTGAGTCTGAGTCCGAGTCTGAGTCTGAATCTGAGTCTGAGTCTGAGTCTGAGTCTTAGTCTGAGTCTGAGTCTGAGTCTGAGTCTGAGTCTGAGTCTGAGTCTGAGTCTGAATCTGAGTCTGAGTCTGAGTCTGAGTCTTAGTCTGAGTCTGAGTCTGAGTCTGAGTCTGAGTCTGAGTCTGAGTCTGAGTCTGAGTCTGAGTCTGAGTCTGAGTCTGAGTCTGAGTCTGAGTCTGAGTCTGAGTCTGAGTCTGAGTCTGAGTCTGAGTCTGAGTCTGAGTCTGAGTCTGAGTCTGAGTCTGAGTCTGAGTCTGAGTCTGAGTCTGAGTCTGAGTCTGAGTCTGAGTCTGAGTCTGAGTCTGAGTCTGAGTCTGAGTCTGAGTCTGAGTCTGAGTCTGAGTCTGAGTCTGAGTCTGAGTCTGAGTCTGAGTCTCAGTCTGAGTCTGAGTCTAAGTCTGTCTGAGTTAAAGGCTGGCTTGAATCTGAGTTTTGAGCCTGATTCTGGGTCTGAGTCTGTCTGAGCTTGAGTTTGAGTCTGAACCCGAGTCTGACTTTAAACCAGACTCAAAATAAAACTGTTGATCAGGCTCAGACTGAAATTTAAAGCCCGATCAAACCAAAGTTTGTTGTTCTTTCTGTTACACCTCATACAGGTAAAGTCAATGTTAATCATTCAAAATTCATAATATTTCAAATTGATTATTCGTTCTTCTTAAAATGATCCACAGTCGATCATTAATCTTAATAAATACGAGTACAAAAAACAACAACCAAATAAATTAAATAATATCCAACAAATCAAATCAATAACTCAATTCATCATAATTTCGATTCAAAGATCATAAATTAATGTGAACTTTAAGGCTTAGCTTGTTAAAGAACAACAAAAAAAATTTCGATCGACTATATGATCGCGTGGATTAATAATTACAATTTTTGTTTTGTTTTTCTTTTTCACTTTCACACTTTCAATTTTTAACACCAAACTATCTTAATCTGTTTTGGGCTTATAAAAAATATTTCTTATTCATAAAAATTGCACACAAAAAAGTT